>PVKS010036930.1:0-18926 GCA_004027875.1 Aplodontia rufa
TAATGTTTTAGCTATTCTAGTTTTCTTGTTATTCCTAATGAATTTGAGAATTTTGTTTTCTGTATCTGTAAAGAATGACATTAGTATATTAAATGGGATTGCATTGAATTTGTACAGTGCTTTTGGGAGAATAGCCATTTTAGTTATATTGATTCTGCCTAATCAAATCATGGAAAATCATTCTATCTTCTTAGGTCTTCTTCAATTTTTTCTTCAGTGTCCTATAGTTTTAATTGTAGAGTTCTTTTACTTCCCTTGTTAGATTAATTCCCAAGTATTTAATTCTTTTTGAGGATATTGTGAATGGGACCAATTTCCTGATTTCTTCTTCTGCCCTATTGTTGTTAGCATATAGGAAAGGTATTGATTTACAGATGTTGATCATTGTTAGAAATACTGGGCATGTGATGAAATAAACACATGGTTGGAGGTGGGTGGGCAAGGTAGATTTTACTCCCATTGGAGGGTGAGCTCTCAAGTGGGGTGTCTTGAAATACACACCTGTGCAAATGAAACCCATGTTTATTAATCTCCAGTCTGTTGTAATTCTGGCCTTCACTCTGATTGGAGGAGTTTAGGAGTAGAATCTATATGATTGGCTAATATTGGATAGGGCCAGATACAGGAAGTAGGTAGGCAGGGTATGGAAAGTAAAAGAAGGTAGGTAGGGTACGGCAAGTGGGCAGCACTTACAAGTGTAAAGAGACACATGTTGGGGAGTTTTAACCATGGCTTCTTCCTAGCATTGTGGTTCCCTGACTTAAGATGGCTTCCTTTTATTTGTGAACCTTAAGGTTGCATTCTGAAAATGGACCATCAGAGTTCCTTTTTCTCACAAATTGTACCTTTTTCTTTTTATACCTTTGGTACCATTTTCATTATAGCCTTTGATATTGCCATCTATCACTTATCCTATATATATTAACTTTTTGAAAATCAGCCATGACAATAAGTTCTCCCATTTTAGCAGTTTGGATAGCCATCCTGTTGATTTGGAAGGCTTGGTAAAGTCATTTTCAGCTCTGTTAAATCTTGGCTGCTTTTCACATTTGTTTAAAATCAAGTCTCCTGGCTGCAAGTGGTGAATTTCAAATTCTAGAAGAGGAATCCTCAGTAGAAGTTAATTTTAACCTTACCAAAATAAGATGGGTACATATAGGTCTCAAATAGACTCAGAACATGTCACAGACAGCTATAATGCTCAGAGCAACTGTATGCAATGATGATTTGTTAAAATAAAATTTGGATACAGGGCCGGCTGGGGAGAGTGCTCTCAAGGAAACTCTAACCCCTCAGCTCTCACCGGAATATTTGTTGAGATGAAACAAAGAGTTTACCATCAGCTTAATTTAACCAACCTAATCTTTAGCAAAAAGGGATGTATTTCTGACAAACACTCCCCCAAACAGGTAAGGGACATAAAACTTATTCTAATATATTAAAGGTTAATCATAGGCAACAGTTATCTGGGGAGCAGAGAAGATCTGTAGGCATCCAAGGGTGGACAATTCAGTACCTTCAGGTCATGTCTGCAACAAGAATATATTTGTGTATTAGGCACTCTTGTCTAGGAAATTTTTCTTTATAGCTTCAGTCTTCATACTTTGGTATGGCTGACACAAGTGTATTTTAAATTACATCAAAAGAATCATCATCTTTTAAATTATGGCTGTATTTGGTTGTAACACTCCTGCCAGGTGTTTAAGACCAAGTCAGTCAAAATTGACCTGGTTCCAACCAACTATTAAAGAATCAGCCAAGATTCTTTAGTGGGTCACTCCTGGGAACTCATGAAAAACCTTTTATTTCCTCTACTTTCCTGTATCAGTGCCATCTTCCAGGATGGTCAGGGGCTTGGTGACCATATATGTCTTTGCTTGGAAGTATCAAGGATATCTCATTGTCCAATGATCTTCCTCCTTTAGCAGGAGGCACATTAGGTGCCTTTCTGTTCTCTAGGGTCATTTGATCCTGAACTGGAAGGTCATGACACCAGAGCTGTCAAGTCTGTAGAGAAGTCCCATTTTCCCCTGAGTTTTAGCTGACTAAACAAGGCAACAGCCAAAATGTTGACTATTTTTCCTTAACCCTTTAACTTCCTTACGTTTGGTCTCTTTGTTTTGGTATTAAACATCCAGCAGGCTAGACTCATCAGTTCTGTGGTAGGAGTACTGGACTTTAGCTCTAATGTCTATAATTTCACATTTACTTACACCTTTTTTATTTAGTTGGGATCAGTATTAGTTCTGAAAATCAGCCTTACATTCTGTGATGGTTTGTTATCTCAAATTAACTCAGGTTGCTATAGAAGTTATAGTTTGGCAAAGCAATCAGACAACAGTTAAAAGGTTTTAAAAGAAGAAATACAAAATGAAAAACATGATTAAGAAGATATTTAATTTTCATAATAGTTATGAATCAAGAAGCATAATTTTTATAATCCAAAACCTTTAACATGAATCAAAAGTTAAGAGAGCTTTTAATCCTCTCCCTGTGGAAAAAGTAGCAAAATGCCTTCATTCAATCCTTAATCAAATTAGGTTCACCCTTCAAAAATACTTTAAATTTCCATCCTAGTACAAAGAGAAACACACAATGATACATAACATTTATAACAGCTTATTTTTACCCAATTACAAAATATCAAATGATACAAATAAATCCCCCCAAATGTGTTGTCTCCATAAATTTGAAGTGGATTACCATTGCTGGCAACTTTAGTTTGGAAAAACCAGCTTGGTAAAGTGTTTCCTTAAGTTTTACATTTAAAAAACTTGTGTAACTAGAGAACATGAATATATCTAATACACAACAAAAGCCAGTGATATCATCACAATTATATTAATTTCCTTATAATAATTAAATTTAACTTTTGAAGACAAATTTAGAATTCATAATGTGGGGTAATTATAATTATAGGTCTAATATTGAGAAGAATAAAAGAATAATTTTAAATTTTTTTAGTTAGATGATCAGAAATAGACTTACCTGATGTATAAATACATCTTATTTATATAACAATGAAATCTTTAGGTAGTTAAAGCAAATAGATACAAATCAGGCCTTAAAATGGCAGTGTAACCTCCCCATATAGGAACAAGCTTTAATTTGAGATTTAGCTTTCTTAAGTAAGTTAAACCTATCATCAGGAATTATCTTGACAGATAAGAAGAGACTGTTGTTTTAAGAAATCCTTGTTATAACAGTACATTGATATTTGACCTTAGGAGAACCCTAAATTTTAACCAATTGTGCAAATTATATGTAACTTTATAAACAGACATTATTTTTTAGAGAGTGAGAAAGAGAGATAGAGAGACAGAAAGAATCGATTTTTACTGAGTTTTTCATATGGCTTTCATTGCTCCAACACTTGGTTGTGTACGTGCTGGGGTTTGAACATGTACTTGCACAAGCCAGGCAAGTGCCATAACCACTGAGCCACCACTCCAGCTCCTATACACAGACTTTTTAGATCCACCTTCCACAAACTTTCTGCAACTTAGACATTCTATAGCTTTCCTACTTCACTAAACAAAATACCTTTTCATCTGGAAACATTTTCATTCTGATTTTCATACCGAAGTATTTGCAAACCCATAACTTTCTTTTGTCTCTTTTTTACCCTTTCTTAAATCTACATTTTGAAATAATCCTCATAAAATTCATGAATTTTTTTAAATTGCTCCTCTTAATAAGATCAAGTACTTTATGCTATTTACAGTACAATAATTGAAATACAGTTGAAACACATTTCCTCTTTGCATGTAGAATCACACCTATTTGAATTTTAATCTGGTTCTTCGTGAAAGCCCAGAAAAGCAGTAACCTTTTCTTATTTACCAATTTATTTTTTTTTTAGCCTCAACACAGAATTCTTTGTCCAAAACAGCACAGTAAAAATACCCCCACCAATACATATACCTATATATAAAACATAGAATATCTCCAATATTTCTCCTTTATATGGTAGCATACCAGTATATGCAAGGTAAAGAAATGTTGAAGGGACAAAGGGAAAACTGATTGTGGCAATGACTTCGTTAGCCAGGCATTAACATTCAAAAACCAGGTAAACATCAATTTCAGTTAGAAAAGCAGTATTAAAATAGTTCCTATGAAGCAGGGATTTACATGCTTCATTCTATATTCCTGATAGCCTGACTTTTCTCAATCATGGTTCTTTACCTTTGGAGTAGTACTATAATAAAGGTACTATAATAAATGCCTACCCAATACCAAATTTTCACCATGAAAAATCATAATAGAAATAACAAAGCTTTAAAAAGAGTATTCTAGATTTCAAGAGTATTTACCTTAATAATTTTTAAGAAAGCTTACCATAAATACTTCCAAAACAATACGCTTTACAACATCCTGTGTATAGGAGTAAACTACTTGAGTCATTTGTCAAATTCTGTTTAGTGATTTGTTTCTCAAGTGCCCTTTCATCTCAGGAAGGTCAATAGAAATCTGATTATCTTCTTTACTTAATGATTTGTTTTTAGCCTACTTTTAACAATGGAAGGATAAACTGGTATATATTTTAAGCCAACTGGTTCTCCTTAAAGTCTCACAGTTCCTATTCTGTTTCAACATAATGTTGCTGTGTACTTGCAGAAGCAATTTCTGTTATGAAAAATAAAACATTAGTTGCAGGGCTTACAAAGTGAACAGGGTAATTCTTTCCCAAACCCTTTCTTGTTTAAAAAGTTAAATTAACTTTAAATGTACAAGACCAAGCACAGGAACTTTCCAAAAACAATAAATGAAGCCAAATCACGAAATTATTCAATAGTTATAGAAGATAGCTCTGATTTTTGGGGGTCATCTCTGGTAGCCTCAG
The DNA here is from genome assembly GCA_004027875.1 of Aplodontia rufa. NCBI lineage: Eukaryota > Metazoa > Chordata > Mammalia > Rodentia > Aplodontiidae > Aplodontia > Aplodontia rufa. Next base: position 4,847 of record PVKS010036930.1, read on the forward strand.
TACAAGCACTGGTCTTTGGCTGCTCTGGCACTTCTTCTTTGTTTTCTGCCAGCCCACCAATAGACCCCAAGGGAAAAGTGCTTTCACAATTCTGGGTTGAGGAGACCTGTGAAATTACAGGCATTTGAATAGAGGAGTTGCTTTCAAAACCGTGTTCTCCAAGATCATACTGAACAAGGGTCTCTTCTGGCTCTTGGTTTAAGTTGTCCATTACTAGGAAATCACTTCATGCCTTAGGCGATGTTTCTTTAGCTAGTAAGCCCTGGTGAACTTTTTCCCACAGCGGTCACACTGAAATAGTTTAATTCCTGAGTGGATGAGCATGTGCTGTTTTAGGTGAATCGCACCCCACACCTGGACATTGAAAAGTTCTGTCTGGACCATTTGGACTGCTGGTAGAAGGAGCAATGTAGAGTTGGTAGGGATAATGAACACTTTCCAATCGATCATCATCACCCGCATGAGTACTAGTGCTAGAAGTGCTTTGAAGTGTAGGCAACCCCTCGGTAACACCTTCACCTACTGAGCCTAATCAGAAGGTCTTCTTGGACTTGTTCACTTCCTGGCACTGTCTGCTGATCACTCAGTGAACTTTGAGATGCACTGACAGCCTGGGACACTTCCTCATGGACCTCTTCATCACTTAACCTTACTACTTTGACCGGGACATCTTCTTCAGTACCCAGAGGAAGGGTAGTTTTTGTGCTCTCACAAGTCACATAATCAGACATTCTTCTACCTGCCTTAGATGGGCCAGGTAATTCTAAAGTCCAGGTATTTTCTGCTTGCTGAGCCTTTTCAGGCTGAATCCTTCTATCAATTCCAAAAGGAAAAGTGCAGGGAAAATCTAATGAAGAGTCAACTGGTTGATTTCTGTTTTCTGTGTCCAACGCCAAAGAGTTTAATACCTGGGGTGAACTTGTTTGTGTGTTACACTTTAGAGGACTCTCAGGAGACATAACATAATCCCCTTTCTCTGGGATTCCTGGCAGACAGGAATGGTTCTTTTCACTACATTGCACTCTAAAGACACTGGGGAAATGTTCCCATCTTGAGAAATAAAATTGCAGTTAGAATTATTTTCTCGTCCAGCATCTAGACCCTTTTCTGGTTGGCTATTTGGTGTATTCCATAAAATACTTGATTTCATGAACTCTGAGCAGGTGCTAGCAACACTAAACATTTGCATATAGCTGGCTGCAGCTAGAACATAAATAATATTTTGCGTTAATTGAAAGAGTAGCTGTGTAAGCATATTCTAAAAGGTACCCCTTTTAGAATATGAAGGTACAGCCAGTCACTGTAACATGGTGCAGATCCAAAATATTCTTGTTCTCATCCTCGGCTTGGCCTACAAGCTGCTTATGTGCCGGGAAGATTTTGTCCTGGACACGAATTGTGAGATCACAAAAATGTCCATCATTTAGCAGCATATTTAGTTTTCCAAGCATTTCCTGGCGGTGGGTAGAGGAGCTGTGAGTAAATGTTTTCACACCCATCCTTTCCTTCCTCTTCTATAGATGCTCTTCAAGGATGCAAATGAATAACAAATGTCTTTGATTTGGATCACGTGGTTGAGGGAGGAAACAAGCCTTCAGACCAAGTGACAGTCATAACCCAGGGACCATCTGGGGGCGCGGTGCCAGGGCCTGGAGGCCTGCAGCTGCTCCTCCCCGCCAGGCTGAGTCGAGGAGGTGGCGGCGACGGCGGCGGCGGTGGCACGACACCCCGGGGGGGGGGGGGGGCGGAGCCGGCGGCTGGCTCCCTCTCCTCCCTCGGGAGGCTCGGGGGACCCTATCTCGGGCCGCTGCGCCTAGGCCCCAGAGCAGCCTGTGGCTGGGCCACCGGCGAGTCTGCGAGGCGGGAGAGCGCGTGGTGGCGGCGCGGAAAGCACCCGGGCTCCCGGGGGAGCCTGAGGGGAGGAGCGAAAGGGGCCCCCGGCAGCCGCGGGCAGGCGTCCGTTGGCCGAGAGCAGGCAGCGGTTTGGGGCGCGGGGTGACCCTCAAGTTCAGCCGGGCGGGGTGGGGAAGGGGAAGGGCACTGAGGGGAGGGGAGGGGGAGGGAGCTGCCGCCTTATTTACCAATTTATAAGAGCACTTTTAATAAGTTCAAATATCACTTTACGATATTAGCTATTGATGTTTTAACATTTTAACTTTGTAAATTAATTAGATATCTGCTCTAACGAACCCACTTATGAAAATTAATTCCATTTATGCTAAACTTAATTTACTCATTTTTAAAAGTTAACTTTGTAAAACCAATACATCAGACAAATTAATTCAAACAATATAAGCCATTTACTCCTGCTGAAGAAAAATCCTAGAAGCAATGAATGTTACACTTTAAACATTCATAGAAACCAACATTCTATTGATTAACCACCTAGAAAAACATATGGGCCAGTAATCTACACATCTTTACTTTTATCTACTTATCCAATTTAAATTGAACCTTTGCTTAAGTCAAATCATGGGAACTAAAATTCATTTGGATCCATTTCTCTTTTGTATTTTTTTAAATTTATGAGTGCTCATTTATGAGCCAATTTGGAACCATGTTGACACAACATAAAACAGCCATAGCCCTTATGTACACAAACATAGAATATAGGTATGCATACATACATAAAAACCAACAGAAAACAAAGATTTTAGAACTTCTTATAGCTGACCTCTGAGTGAAGACAGCAAGAACAGAGACCAAAAAGAACTGTAATTAAAAAACAAAAACCAAGACTGATTGGAAAAACTATGATCAAATATAAAATTCGCCATAAAAATCATGAGTTCAAAAAATGCAGAAGTTCAAAAAAATGAACTTCCTAATGCCAAACTAGAGTGAAGAGCAAAGCTGAAGCAATTAGAGGGTTTCCCAATGCACCTGGGTGCACCACCCGTTTTACAGATTTAATCCCAGTATTTTAGGACAATACCTGCATTGGCCCATGGCAGGGTGCAGATAGATCTCCTGCAGTGATTTAGCATGAGGGAGTAATATAGTTGAATTTCAACCTACAAGAGTATAGAGTATTTTTGGTTCTATAGCTCATGGCTTGGATTTAAAACTGTTATTATTATTTTTTCTTTCCTAGGATTATCTTTCCAAAAATTTAACATGTAGCCCAGGAGGCTGTCTAAGGAATTTTATGTTTTAGCCTCTCTGTGGACATTCTGTTTCTCTAGAGTAAAACTTTTATTTTCTTTCCCATTTTATCCTAGATATGATTCTGGTTTCTGAGTCCCAGAAAAAAAATAGTAATTTTTCTTTACTGGAGATCTGTTATAACCTCCTAATTCTCCTGAGCTGTTGCTCTCATTTCTGCCAGTTCCCTCCCAAGGTTGCTGGCCCTGAGAATACGGAGATTGCACACGTGCCCTGTGTCACAGACACATCTCAGATGCCTTCAAATCAAGTCCCCCAGCCCACCAAAGCAGTACTTTTTTCTCAAACCGAAGATTTTCCTAGTATTGATTCATATGCAAAGTTTCCTAGTTTGTTCACAGCCTTATCTCTGATTTGCTGATCCACCTTTGACCTCAATTCATATGAACTGTATGCCTTTAAAAATCTCTGCTATTCTCCACCTCCAAGGCCACTATAATAAGCCAGGGGGATGCATCTGCCCTTGGGAGAGTGAGCCTCATGATACCCCCAAGCAACTTACAAAGCCTCATGCTGGACACCAAATTGTTGGAAATACTGAGTGTGTGATAAAACACATGGTCAGAGGTGAGTGAACAAGGCAGATTTTATTTCTATGGGAGGGTGGGGGGGGATTCTGAAGCACACACATGCACAATAGAAATCTGCAAGTATTTATCTCCAGTCTAATATACTCCTGCCCTTCACTCCTATTGGAGAAGCTGAGGGGTATAATCTACATAATCAGCTAAGATTGGATAGGGCTGGGTACAGGAAGTAGGTAGGCAGGGTATGGAAATTCAAAGAATGTAGGCAGGCTACAGGAAATAGGCAGCACTTACAGGTGTAAGAAGACACGTGTTGGGGAGTTTTAAACATGGTTTTCTCCTAGCCTCATGGTTCCCTAACTTAAGATGGCTTCCTTTTATATGAGCACTTTAAAGCTGCGTTCTGAAAATGGACCATCAGACTTCCTATTTCTCACAATATTGTAGCTCATCACTTTGCTAAATCTGTTTATAAACTCAAGCAGTTTTCTGGTGGGTTTTGGGTCTTTGCGATATGGGATCATGTCATCAGGAAAGAGAGATACTTTGACTTCTCCTTTTCCTATTCTTGTTCCTTTAATTTCCTTCTCTTGTCTGATTTCTCTAGCTAGGGTCTCGAGGACTACATTGAATAAAAGTGATGAGAGTGGGCAGCCATGTCTTGTTCCCAAATTTAAAGCAAATGCTTTCAGTTTTCCTCCATTTAGTATTATACTAGCTGTGAATTTGTCATATATGACCTTTACATAGTTAAAATACATTCATTTGATCCTTGTTTTATTCAGAGTTTTAATCATAAATGGGTGCTGGTTGTTGTGAAAAAGCATTTTCTGTGTCTGTTAAGATGATTATATGGTCTTGTCATTAATTTGGTTTAAGTGATGAACCACATTTATTTTTTTGCATATGTTCAACCAGTCTTGCATCCCTGGAATGAAACCCACATGGTTGTGATGAATTCATTTATTGATATATTGTATACAGTTTGCTAACTTTATTAAGGAATTCTGTGGCTAAGTTCATCAAGGATATTGATCTGTAGTTTTCTTCTTTTGATATGTCTTTGTTGGAGTTTGGTATTAGCGTTATGGTTGCCTCCTTAAAAATGTTTTTATTTTTTGTTAGTTCCCTCCAAAATCTGTAGGGAGGGAGTAGAGAGGTTATCAATGTAGTTGGAAACCTTCAACGTCCATGAAAAGCCCAACTAACATGGGGGTAAAGCAGAGGAAACATGGGAACAGGGAGAAGTCAAAGTGGGGGAGACCATGAAATGGCATTGGCCTTGGCTTGCTTTGTCAATATTCATGTCTTCACGAACGTGTAAGAATGAGTCCTTCCAATATGTAAGACTATATTGAATGAATTAAAAAAAAAAGTTTGGAAGGGGCTGGCATGGTGGCTCAGCAGTACCGTGCTTGCCTGGAATGTGTGACGATGTGGGTTTGAACCCTGGCACAGCATACACAATGAAGTGTCAGTGCAAAGAAAGCCACATGAGAAACTAAATAAAATTAATTCTCTCTCTCTCTCTCTCGCTCTCTCATTGTCCCTCACTCTCTAACAAAAAAAAGTGTTTAGAAGAGTTTCCTGCTTTTCATTTTCTTGGAATAGCTTAATAAGTAGTGGTGTTAGCTCCTCCTTATAGGTGTAGTTCAGCAGAGAATCCATCAGGTCCTAGGCTTTTCTTCTTTGAAAGCCTGTTAAAGGCTATATTAATTTCAGTTCCTGTCATTGGGCTGTTTAGATATTCAATATCACCCTCTGTAAATTTGGGGATGTTGCAGTGTTTAGAAATTTATCCATGTCTTTCAGATTACCTAATTTAGAGGAGTCTAGTTTTTAAAAATTGGCTCTGATAATCTGTTGAAATTATTTTGGCTCAGTTATGATTACTACCTTTTCTTGTATGATTTTGATGATTGTTTCATTTCTTTCCTTCTTTTAGTGAGATTGGGTAGGGGTAGAACATTTTAATTTAGTTTTTTGAAGAATCATCTCTTTGTTTCTTTGATTCTTTTTATTGTTTGTTTATTATTAATTTCATTGATTTCCACTTTAATCTTGATTATGTCCTTCCTTCTGTTGGTTTTGGGATTGCATTGTTCATCCTCTGTGGGATTTGAGGTGTAATATGAACTTATTTATTTGGAACATTTCCTTATTTTTAAGGTAGGCACTCAATGCTATATTTTTCCCTAAAGTATGCTTTCATGTTGTCCCAGAGTTTTTATATGTTATGCCTTCATTCTCATTCACTTAAAAGTATTTCTTGATTCCTACTTTTATGTCTTCTCGTATCCATTCTTCATTTAATAAGGTACTATTCAGTCTCCATGTATATATGTATTTTTTGTTATATTTTTTTGCTGCTAATTGCATGGTGTTGTGGTCTGATGGAATAGATGGGATAATATTTACTTTTTATATTTGCTGAGATTTCCTTTATGAACTAGAATATGATCTATTTTGGAAGAGGATCCATGAGCTCCTGAGAAGAAGGTGCACTCAGTCAATTTGGGGTGGAATATTTTATAGATATCTGTTAATTCTGTTTGTTTACAGAGTTGTTTAGGCTGGGATCTCTGGTTGTTGTTTTGTTTTGTTTTGTTTTGCTTTGATTATCTGTCTACTGGTGATAGAGGAGTATTTAAGTCTCCCAATACTATTATTGTGTTATTGTCAATAAGTGGTTTTATACCCTGGACTATTTTTTTTCCCCATACTTGGGAGAGTTGATGTTTGGAGCATAATAATTTACCATGGTTATATCTTCCTGATGTATTGTTCCCTTTACTATAATGTAATGGTCTCCTTTATAGATTACCTTTTGGTTGAAAGATATAAGCTTTGTCAGATAGAAGTATTGCAACACCAGCTTGCTTTCTTGAGTCATAATACTGATGGTTTTTTCCATCCACTCACCCTCAATCTGTGGATGTCTTTGGCTATAAGATGGGTCTCCTGTAAGCAGCATGTTGTTGGATTTTTTTTTAATTGAATCTGCTAATTTGTGTGTTTTGATTCATGTGTTGAGACCATTCAATTTCAGTGTCATGTGATTGTGGTTCATAGTCATAATGCTTTATTATGAGTTTAGAGTTCTCAGAAGTCTTTTGATAGCATGTACTTTTATTGAATTTCTTGTTTGTGCATTTTGAGGATTGTGTGCTTGTTCTTCTGTCTGGAGTTTATCTTTGAGAATTTTTTTTTAGTGCTGGTTTTCTTTTCATGAATATTACAAGTTTGATCTTATTGGGGAATGTTATTATTTCCCCTTCAAATTTGAAGCTGAGTTTTGCTGGGTATAGTATTCTTGGTAGCAGATTGTGGTTATTCAGAAGTTGAAATATCTCCTTCCAGAATAGTCTTACTTCTAGGGTATGAAGTGAAAAGTCAGAGGTGATCATTATTGGTTTGTCTTTGAATAGAATTTGGCATTTTTCTCTTGTAGCTTTTAATATTCCTTTCTAAATTTTCTGTTATACATTTTGAATACGATGTGCTTCACTTAGCTTCTCTTTTGATTAGATGTATTGTGTGTCCTTTATGCTTTCTGAATGAGCATATCTGACTCTATTCTAATAAGGGAAAAGTTTTCTTTAACTATTTCATTGAAAATGTTCTTGATGCCATTCATTTGCACTTCAATTTCTCCCCGGAATCCCAATTACTCTTAGATTGTTTCTTCTTATTTCTTCCCAGACATTTTGAAAATTCTGCTCATTTTCTGTTGAATTTTGTTTCTTTCTTTTCTTCTTTTTTTGTCATCTGTGCTCTCAAATTTCAGCCTATTCTCATTTTTTGGAACTTATTTGTTCAAGATATAATATTTTATTTTCTATAGAAAATAGTCTATAATATTCTATTTTCTGTAGAAAATAGTCTATTATTAAATTCTTCAATCATTTCTCTGATTTCATTGACTGAAGATTTTAGCTCCATTATTCCTTTTTCAGTAAGTCTATTGATTTGATAACAGAGTTTTTCTTTTATTTCTTGAGTTTTCTCACTTAGTCTCTTCATTAAATCTTTTTTAGTTCATTGTTCTTAGATCTGAATTGTGACTATTAACTTCAAAGCCTCTATGTCCTGAGGAGTACAGCATCTATGATCTGCATAGCCTCTTTGACCAAATAGCTACTGTGACCTGTGTTGTCTTTATGGCCTCTAAGACCCGAGTAGGATCCATGACCTGTGCAGACTCTATGGCCTTAATAGCCTCTACTGCCTATGAAAACTTTGAACTGAATAGCTTCTATGAACTGATTAGCCTTTATGAACTGTGACCTAGTATCCTCTGATAATTGTGTACCTTCTATATACTGAGTAACCTCAATGACCTATTATAATTTGGATGAAAGATGTCCTCCAAAACCTCAATAGTGAGACAATGGAAGTGAAATGATTGGATAGTGAAAGCATTACCCAAATAGTGAATGAATCCTGAGGTAGGGTTTGGCTTGAGAATCTAGGATGGTGGGTGTGTGCCTTTGGGGGTATATATTTTGTGTCTGGTGAGTGGAACCTCTCTTTCTCTGCTTCATGTCTGGAGCCTTAAACTGATTCTCTCCATCACAATGTTCTGCCTTACCTGGATCCCCAAGGAATGAAGCTGGCCTTCTATGGATAAGAACTCTGAAACCACGAGTCCCCAAATAAACTTTTCCTCCTATAATTGTTCTTGTTGGGTCTTTTAGTCACAGCAATGGAAAAACTGACTAAAACAAATTTGTACTGGGAATAGAGTCGTTGTTTTGACTATCTGACCATGTGACTTGGAGTTTTTAAACTTATTCTTTTGGTGTTTGTGGAAGGAATTTTGGAAAGTTTAGCAATGCAAGCTGTAAAACCTTTAGAATGTTATACATGGACCTGGATGGGCAGTTTTGGTGGGAACTCAAATGACCAGATTCCTTGTGGACAGTAAATACAAGGCTTATGAGGGTTTAGAAGATGAGGACTCTATTGGAAATTGGACTAGAGATCATTTCTGTTAAATTACTGGCTAAGAAGTTGTCAACATTTTGCCAATATCAAGAGATATTGGCACTGAGACTTCCAGTGAGACTGATTTTAAAAGTGATGGACTTTGGGCTGGTCCAGTTGCTCAATGGTTATGATGCTTGCCTGGCATGCAGAAGGACATAGGTTCAAACCCTAGCACTACATACATAATGAAGTGTCAGAGCAACAAATGTCACATGAAAAAGTAAATAAAATTGATTTTCTCTCTTTCTCTCTCAATGTCACTGTCCCTCTCTCTTAAAAAAATTACAGACTTCTTAATCAGAAGAAATTCCTATGCAGCATAGCATTCAGACAGTGGCATGAGTATAGCTGGCAGTTTTTAGCCAAGTTTATTGTGATAATCAGGATCTTAAGTCATACCAGAAAGATTTGAAAAGCTACACTTGAAACTTGGGAATAAAACTGAGGGTTGAAGAAATTGTAATTGTTAAAATCATTACCATGACTAAAGAAATGCTAGACTTTGGCTCGAGGCAAAAAGAAAGATGGCTTCAGGGCATCTCAGGAATTGGCAAGACAATATCCATTTCAAGCCCTAGGGTGTAAAAGTAAAAATTCCTCTGAGAAGAGACTAGTGGAGTACCCTGTTTGCACAGGGTAGCCTAGGTAGATGTTTCACCACGCTTAGAAACACAGGTACTTAGAGGCTACTCTGGCTGTGGTTCCTGGAGTCTTGGCTACTACTCGAGATAGTGGAAGACCTTGGTAGCAACAACATGATGCCTGGTTCTGCAGGATTTCAGTGTTCTGGAGTTAGGGAGTCATTAAGTCTTCCACCAAAATTACAAAGGAAGGCCTAGGAGGCCAGGAAAAGTGTGCTGGGGTTAGAGTCTCTGTGGGCAGCCCTTGAGAGGGTGATTCATGAAGATGTGAGAAGGAAGTTATAGCTGCAGTGGAGACCCTCAGTATTAATAAATGCAGGTACTATGGAACATCAGCCAAGGAGAGTTGCAGGAATGAAACTGTGACAAACTAATAGAGAGGTCATGTGGTCTTCAACCACCAAGACCATAGGGATGAAATTACACAGACCTTTTGTAGAGAACATCATGATGCCATGGGCTCCAGATGCTAGACATGGAACTATAGGATTTATTTTCACAACTGGATTTCAATCTTGCTTTGGTCCTATCCTGTAAGGCCATGAGGTACTTCTTGTTTCTCTTCTGCATTGCCCCAGTCCAGGTGCCTGGCAACTGGGTTTACCCAACAGGTACCTGGCAACTGGGATGACCCAATACCTAACAGGTGCCTGGCAACTGGGACTACTGGGCTCTATATAAGTGTATTTGGTTTCTGAATAAATTGGAATTTCTCTGGTGACCTGGCAGCATGTGTCATTTCTGTTCCTTCATTTTGGTGCTGAAACCCGGGAGAGATAAGAGCCTCCTCGGCTCTTTCTCTTCCTCATGGCTCAGGCTGCCACCTCGCCCTCATCCATCCTTCCTGGTGCTGGCTCCCTTCACTCATCACTGACCCGGCCTCTGGTAAGTGCCCTGGGGAAGGGGAATGACCTCTGTCCGGGCTACCGGGGAATGCTTGACCGTTGAGTGTCCGGCAACATTCCTACGCCTGGCGGAGGGGGAGACCACACCCTGCCTAGACCTTTATTTGGTCACAGCAGGACTCCCAGTTCCCTTTGGGCCATCGGATGTCCCCAGGTTCAAAGTGTGTCTGACTCAAGTAAACACATCAGTAACAGCACACCTTCATAGGAACCGTTCTCCCTCCTAGGTTTTTCTAGGACCAAAAGTCCCCCTCACTTACTTTTCATCACTCACAGCTCCACTTTCATCCCACACACCATCTGGAGCCCTCTTCCGCCGCTCTTTCTCTCTCTCTCTGTCCTTCCATCTACCTGATCTTCCCAAATCTGCTAAGATTCCTGGCGCCAGGTTCCTTCAGGCCCCAGCTCTTAACCTTGGAGAGCAAGGACCTAAGTGACGACTTACGTCCTCCTCTCCTTTCCCGGCACGTAACAGTGCCTCCGGGAGGTTCAGGACTCCATAGGGGACGCCCTCTGGACTTCCTCTACCTCCTCCAGCTGAAAGATCTCCCTCTCTCTCTCTCTTCCTCAGTGGCTAAAAATGGGAGCTTCCTCATCCACCGCCTTAGGGGACTCCCCCTTACAATGTCTCCTAAAAAATCTCAATAGCTTATCCCTTAAACTGGATATAAAGCCAAAACTCCTCATTAAATTTTCCACTCAAGATTGGCCTACCTATATGTTAGGCAACCAAAATCGATGGCCCCCTGAGGGTGCACTAGATCCCAACATTCTTCGCGATCTCAATAACTTCTGCCAGCGCCAGGAAAAATGGAAGGAGATTCCCTACATCCAAGTTTTCGCCTCTTAGCTCATAATCCCTCCCTGTGCTCTACCTATTCTCCTCCTCAAGTCCTATTAGCCTGTAAACCACCTACCTGTTCTCAACCTTCCGCTGATCCACCTTTCGACCTGGCTGACAAACCACCCCCATACAGATCTCCTCCCCCTTCCGCTCCCGCACTTCCAGAAACCCCATGCATTCAGTCTCCTTCACCTCCCAACTCTTCTAAACAAAATAGCCCTCCCTATACACGATCCAGGGGACCCCCGCCTCCACCCTCCATCATGGCCCCTCTCCGTGAGGTCGCGGGTGCTGAGGGTGTCATCCGCGTCCATGTGCCCTTTTCCTTAGCTGACTTGACCCAACTGGAGAAAAAACTGGGCTCCTACAGCACAGATCCCACCACATATATCAGGGAGTTTCAATGGGTCCTCCAGGCCTATAGTCTCACACATCACTATATTTTCATGCTTCTAGCTAACACCCTCCTTCCTGAGGATCGAAGCCACATCTGGGAAGTGGCACAAACACATGCCACTGACACTCATCAAACTGATCCCACACACCCTCCTGGCCCTCACACTGTACCTGAACAGGACCCTAACTGGGACTACAATACCGCTCAAGGCATCCAGGCTAGGGACCGCTTTGCCTCTTGCTTGATTATGGGTCTCAAAAAGGTGGCCCGCAAGGTGGTCAACTTTCAAAAACTTCAGGAGGTTATTCAAAAAAAGGATGAAATCCCTTCTGAATTTCTCAGTAGACTTACACAGGCTCTTCAGCAGTACACCAACTTGGACCCCTCCTCAGATGATGGCCGCCACGTCCTTATGACATACTTTTTGGCCCAATCCTACCCCGACATTAAAACCAAATTAAAAAAATTGAAACAGGGACTGGCCATTCCTCAGACCAAAATTTTATCGGTAGCCTTTAAGGTTTTCCATAACCGCAAGGAGGAGAAGGAATGCAACAAACAATGGGCAGACCAAGCTAACTTCCAAATGTTAGCCCAACTCATCAAACTTAACCCTGACCAATTCCCCACCACCAGGCCCCCGCCGGGGGCTTGCTTTAAGTGTGGCAAGGAAGGACACTGGTCAAAGACCTGTCCCTCTCCCCGGCAGCCCACCACTCCCTGCCCTAAATGCAAAAAATGAGGTCATTGGGGTTCCAATTGCCCCCTCACTCGCAGGAGTGGGGGATCAAACACTCCCCGACCTCAACCGCTGCCCAAGGTGGGGCTGGCCAATGAAGATTGATGGGGCCTTGGTTCCTTCCCGACAGTGTCCATCACAAAGAGGGAACCCGGGGTTACAATCACAGTGGATGGTCGCCCCGTTTCCTTCCTCCTTGATACTGGAGCTACTTTTTTAGTCTTGAGGGATTTCTCAGGGCCTACCATCCCTAGCACTTCTCATATAGTCGGGGTAGGAGGAAAACAGATCTTTCCCCATAAGACCCCTCCTCTAACCTGTTCCCTCCCAGGCAAACACTATTCCTTTTCCCACTTTTTCCTCGTGATGCCACAATGCCCTGTTCCACTTTTAGGTAGGGACTTACTGTCCCTGCTAAAGGTCTCCATTACCATATTGCTATCACCATCACCAACTGCCCCCTTTCTCCTAGCCCTATTATCTAATGCAGAAGACCATACACAATCCACATCCCTTCCCACACTGACATGCCCTGTGGACACTAGCATTTGGGACATTGATTCCCCCTCTTCTGTTCAGTGTTCTCCTGTCACTATTAGGTTACAAGACCCCACCAAATATATCCACCAGGCACAATATCCTCTCAGTACAACTTCACTTCTTGGCCTTCAACCCATCATTATGGACCTCCTTAATAAAGGATACATCCGCCCTACTCATTCTCCTTTTAACACCCCCATTTTAGCTGTAAAAAAACCTAACGGAACATACCGATTAGTCCAGGACCTATGCTTAATTAATTCAGCTGTTATTCCTATTCACCCTCTGGTTCCAAATCCGTATATCCTCCTATCCCAGACACCTGCCTCTTCCACCCACTTTTCTGTGTTGGATTTAAAGGATGCCTTTTTCTCCATTCCTCTTGATCCTCAATCTCAGGACCTCTTTGCGTTCACATGGACAGACCCACACACATGTCACTCTCAACAAATGACATGGACAGTCCTTCCACAGGGTTTCTGGGATAGCCCACACTTTTTTGGAGAGGACCTCAGGGCTTTCCATGACTCATGTTCACTCCACTCTTCTCCAGTATGTCGATGACCTCCTACTCTCAGCCCATCTTGGCAACAATCCCAAATGGACACGGCCTCGCTCCTCAATTTCCTAGCGCTAAAGGGGTACCATGCATCCCTCACCAAGGCCCAAATCTCCCTCTCTCTGTCACCTACCTAGGCTTCCAACTCTCCCAACACACCAAGGCTATTACCATGGACAGGAAACTCCTCCTTTCATCGCTCCCCATACCTAAGTCCAAGGCTGAAATCCTCTCCTTTCTGGGACTGGCTATATACTTCCATGCTTGGATCCCCAACTTCTCCCTTCTGGCACGACCTCTTTACGATTTGTCCAAGGAGGAACCTGCTGAACCTCTGCTCCAAAATCCTCCCCATCCCTTCCTCAAACTCAAAAGGGCATTATTGGAGGCCCCAGCACTGCACCTCCCTGACCTTTCCTGACCTTTCTCCCTCTATGTCCATGAAGATGGGGGTCAAGCTGTGGGGGTCCTAGGCCAAAACTACGGTCCTTCCTTTGCTCCGGTTGCTTACCTCTCTAAACGGCTCGACCCCACAGTGCAGGGATGGGCCCCTTGTTTAAGAGCCCTAGCAGCTGGACATCTCCTACAAAGGGAGGCCTACAAGCTAACCTTCAGGGCACCTCTCACTGTCCTTTCGCCGCATCACCTTAAAGACCTACTTTCATATAAAGCCCTCCAGTTGTTTCTGCCATCTCGACTCCTAGCCCTCTTATCTTCCTTCCTGGAAAATCCTAACATCTCCTTTTCTTCATGTCCCCCATTAAATCCTGCCAC
>PVKS010036931.1:0-18991 GCA_004027875.1 Aplodontia rufa
TACACCAAGAGAAGCAGAATATCTGAAATGTAAAAATTCACAGCGTGAACAGCCAACTGGACTCAGCAAAGAACAGATGTGATTCAGGTATACAGAAGATGCCACGCTACTACTCAGGAAGAGAAGAAGGACAGAATGCGCAGAACCTGAACAGCTGCCTGGATGGGAGTCAGGTGCGGCAGGCATTCGCATCACAGGAGTCCCACGAGGAGGAGACAGAGTGGAGGGGCACCTGGAGTCCCTGGTGGGAACGTTCCACCTCCAGCGAAAAGCATCGCCCACCAACTCAAGGTCAGCAGGTTCGCAGCAGATAAGTCCAAGGAAAGCCAGTCTCAGACACATCACACGGGAAACACCAGAAGCGACCAGTGAGTCGCAGCCAGCAGAAACGGAAGGACAGTACCTCACCCAGCAGCACCCCAAGTGTGGCATGGAGAAGACAAAAGAAGGGAAGGAGAGCTGGCAGTGGAAAGCCTGCGCTCTTCCCCAGAAGGGAAAGAGTGGAGGCCAAAGGAAGAGGCTGTCAGCCCAGGAGCCCAAAGCTCCAGCCACCTGCTGCAAGAACCTGTGATCATAGCACCTTTGGAAAGAAGCCCTCAGCTGAGGAGGCTGTAGCATGGGAAGGATCAGCTGGGGGCAGCTTGCAGGCCAAAGGACTGCAGAGGTCACAGGCAGGCCAGGTCACAGCAGAAAATCTTTCTGAATCTTCAAGTCCATTTCCTGACTACGGCTGCGTTAAGTCAGAAGCTGCTCACCAAAGAACCAGGACCTCGGCCTGCTTGGCATTGAAGGGGACGCTTGCAAATAACAGGAGACCCCCAGTTAATGCTGAACAGAGGGTTGACTGTGTGGGATTCAGGATGCAGGGGATTTTCAAAGCCATGTGAAGGGTTTCGAGGACAAAGGGGTGAGATGCGGGGGAGGGGCACAAGGGCTGGAGGCTGTAGAAAATGGGGTCTAGGACAAGAGGGGCGAAATCCTGAGGGAGGGAAGCTGACAAAAAGGGTGTCTGGGATGAGAGGCCAGAGCACTGAGGGGTCTCTGCAGAAGGGGTGTAGAGACCAGAGGTTCTATAGGACTAGAGTTTGGAACCCGGTGTGGAGTTCTCAGAGGAGGGGTCTCTGAGAGGAGGGGTCTCCAGGATGGAGGGTCTGCAGGGACTAGGAGGGATTGGGCCGGCTCTGTGAGAAGTATCCAGGACAGGACAAAAAGGAAGGGGGAGGACCTCCGGAATATAGGATGAGCGGCCTCTGGGCCAGGCCAGGGCAGGCCAGGGCAGTGCAGCAGTGCTCCTGAAGGAAGGACCTGGGAGCCTGGGCAGAGAGAAGTCAGGCTGGAGGTGGAGGCCCAGTCCACGTGTGCTGGGCTTCAACATGCAATGCAGCGAGAGTGTTCCATCAGAAAGAGGAATTCATTTGCTGAAACCCGTCTCCTGAGGACCAAAACGGCTCTGGACACCCTACTCAGGGGCGTCACCTTGGGGTCGTGATGCCTCCCCTGAGGGCCTGATGGGATAGGTTAAGTAACTGCCGCCTGCATGGGCTCTCCGCCCCTTGCTGACCTTTCCTTTCATTGGTCCCCATACTCTTTATAACCGTACGCACTTGCGACTGGTCTCCTTGACGTCTCATTGTCCTCCTTAGGGTGGGCTGGGAACCGGCGGTCAGCTGACCCTTACCTCTCTTGGCCGCCTTGGTTGGGGCACGCTTCTCTCCTTCTCCCCTGCGGGTCAGGGGGAACACGAGAGGCTAAAAACCCCAACACACATGCAGGAGGGGCATGGAAAAGGAGGGGGGCAGGAGGGGGAAGGGGTCTTGGGACAGCTGAGGGTCCGCGGAGTTCAGGGTTCCAGGTTTGCAGAGAGGAAGGGTCTCCAGAGGGGAGTGTCCACAGAGCAGAGAGGTCTGGGAGGAGGGAGTCTGGGGAGGGAGGAGGGTCCTGGGGTAGGATGGGTTTGGGGAGGGGGCGGATCCCCTAGGAGAAGGAATCTGGGGAGTAGGGCCCTTGGCCAAGGAGGGGTCTGGAGAGTGGAGAGGGTCCAGGGGAGGATGGGGTCCAGGAGTGTAGGGATTGGGGGGCGACTGATCCGCGGAGATGGGGTCTGGGGAGGGGGTGGGAAGAGGATTCTGTGGTTGCAGGTTTGCAGGTAGGAAGTTGTCTCAGGAGGGGAGCGTCTGCAGGGAAGCGAGGGTCTGGGAAGGAGGCAGGGTCTGGGAGGGTGGAGGAGGGAGGCCCCAAAGAGAAGCAGGGGAGGGGGTCTGGGGGGCGGGTTGGCGGGGAGGTGGGGCTTGGAGAAGGGCGGGTCAGTGGGAGGAAAGGATTTCTGGAGGGGAAGGTCTGCAGGGGAGTTAGGCCCGGGGAGTGGGCAGGTCGCCAGGGAGGAGGAGAGAGGGAGGGTAGGTGGGAGGAGGGTGTGGGGAAGGGGAGGGTTGATGGGGAGGAGGGGCCCAGGGAAGGGGGGAGTGGATCTGCCGGACCCTCCCAGAGAAGCACTGCGCAGACCCTTGCGCTTCTGCCATGTGTAGGTCCTCACCAACCCACAGCCTGGCGGGCTGTTGTCTTCTGGGTCTTCTTGGTGGCAGTTGGGGAGTTCCCTTCTGGGATTCCCACGTGGAAGTCACAGCCCGCCTTCTGGAGCCCTCCTAGTGGAAGTCGGGAGCTCCCTTCTGGAAGCTTCATGCCCAGATTCTACCATTGCCTTCCGGAATCTTCCTAGTGAGAAGCTGCCGGGCCTTTAAGTACCCTGCCCAGGTTGTGGTGATCTCCCTTGAGGAACTTCCTACACTTGTCCCGGGGTTCCCCCATCTGGAAGCTTTTAGGCAAGGTCCCTGCATTCTCCCTTCTGCAGGTGGCCTCTATTCCTCCGTTCTCCCCACTTGCTCCATGATGTATGGAAGCGGTTTTCAAGCTGCACCTGTTGCCGGGTCACTCTACCTTCCTACAGCATGAACTGCTCCGTTTGTGGTTTCACTGCTGAGGTGGGATGACTCCATACCTTGTTTGTACAACTAAACAACCACGGGCTGCCTGCCACAACTATAAGGCACAGATAAATTAATCATGCTAATAAGAATTGTTAGAAATACCAGGCTTGAGATAAAACAAACACGTCCTTGGAGGTGGGCAAGCGAAGCAGACTTGACTTCTGCAGAAGGTGCGCTCACAAAAAGAACCCTGAGAGCAAGCACACCTGGCCCAGCAAGCCCCCCCCATATTTAATCCCTGAGGAAGCACCGCCCCTCTCTCTGATTGGAGGAGCTCAGGTTACACTCTCTGCAATTGGCTAATTTAAAATAGGCCCGATTCAGAAAAGGGATGCAGTTGCAATTGGATAACAGTTATGGAAAATTTTTTTAAGAGAGAGGGAGGGAGAGAGAGAGAGAATTTTATTTTTTCACTTGGTTTTTGTTTTTTCGACATTTAGTTATGTATGTGGTGCTGGGCTTTGAACCCTAGTCCTTGCTCAGGCCACGCAAGTGCTCCAACTGCTGAGCTACTGCTCCAGCCCCTAGGTTTGTTTTTTTTTTTTTTTTTAATTGCTTCTTTCTGACTGTGTGGTTCTCTAACTTAAAACAGCTTCATTATACAGCTGAAATTTAAGTTACAGTAAATGTGCCTTGTTGTACTGTAGGTTTAACTTTGATAGAAAAGAAAACATAAATCTTACAGAATGACCACCCATGAACTTGTAGAACTGGTCAGTAGCACTGGGATGCATGGGCACATCAAACGCATATGGGGAGACCAGGCCCATGAACTTATGGAACACACCAGACCACTTGAGGTCTATGAAGCAAGGAGGACTCAAGACCGGACACAGGGGCACCCAGACCCCATCACCTGGTCACCCGTCACCAGCCTTGCCCAGGAAAATCCCAACGATCCTCCAAATCTCTGTCCTTGGGCTTCAGCAGAGTGTGGTTTCTCCCGCCCATGATGACCACACAAGACCCTGACCATCCAAGATGCCGACCTTCAGGACCTTGGCCTGGAATGACCTGCACTGTCAGCTCTGCACCTGCACAAGTTCTTGGCTGTTCTAATCCCATCTGTCCATCTACAGCAACTCTGCATTCTATCTGAGCTCTGCCCCTGCTCGACAGCCTCCCAGACCCCAGTGGCTGCCTTAGCCCTTTCTAAGCCTCTCTGTTGCTGTGTGAGTGTGATGTGTAGCTTAGATATTAGCTCTGAAGATTGGAACAGAAGGGCCTGTGATTACCTGGATTATGCCCACCAGGGGATCTGCATGTAGCCAGGGCACTGCCACTGATGAAAGTGGGTGGCCTGAGACTTTCCTGTTAGCCAATGAGTTCTGACTTTGTGGAAGGACACAAACGCGTGTGGTCTACATTGATGACATAGCTCGCTCTTGAAAGGCATGAGCTGATACATAACTTATTGACACCAACTTATCAAACTAAGTCAGGAGCACCTGGACAGGTGGACATCACCAATCATGTCAAGGAACCCCAGCAAAAGGAACTCATTGACCGCACCAGGTGCTGCTCCCTCACCCAACACCCATAACAGGAGAAGCCCTTATCCCCAAGCCTAGACATGGTGGGCCCCTGTCCCCAACATCTTGGCCAGGAAAATCACCAAATTCCTGACCTTCTGGGTTTCAGTACAGCGTGACATCTCTTGCCTGCAATGACATGCACAGGCCAGTCCAGTGTGTTGGTTCCAGATGACGCTCCAAGCTGACATTCTGAATCTGAAATTGCCCTCCGCAGGGACCCACAACCTCAACAGCTCTGGGGAACTGGTTAGTTCAAACCCTTATCTGACCACTTACAGGGTCTCTTTGGCTCTTAGCATTCATATCTCTCTTTCTGCCTGTGCCCTGGGAACAGTGTCCTGTCACCCTGTGGCTGTCTTAGCCCTTTCTTAGGGTATGACATATTTAATTATGTGCATACATACGTCAGTACATGTTTGTGTGAAATATGATGTGTTGTAGATATTAGAAATTAAGATTGGAATAGAATAAAAGAACTTATGTTTGCCTGGGTTGTGGCTATTAGGTGACCCAGGAGTGTTTGGCATACTGCCACTAACGAAAGTGGGGTAGCCTGTGAACTTACTGTGACACTGTAGGAAGACAAGAGCATGTCTGGTCTTTGTTGATGGCACAGACACTCCCTTTCCCCGTGTGAGGCAGCTGCCACACAGCCCAGCTCTGGCTTCACCCTTGTCCTGGAGACCTCCCTCAGGGACTCCCAACCTCAGACATCTGCTGCCTGAGAGCTCCTGGACACCTGACCTCTCAACTCAAGCCCCCTCCCCTGTGGGTTCCAGACCCCCTTGATTTGGAACGACTCCTTTCAGGATCCTTGACTCCTCCATCTCCTTGTCCTTCAGCCCCTCCCTCAGGGACCCCAGTCCATGCGCCTTGAGTTCCCCCACCTTGAGCCTGTCCCTCAGATCTCCCACCCCATGTCACTGAGCCCTTCCCTCTGGAGCAGCCCTGGCCAGGTGGGCAAAGTCTAAAGCAGCCCCAGGCCCCTGTCTCTCTCTTCCATAAGCAGCTGTGAGCTGTGCTCTGGATATCCCACTCCTCCAGACCTCACTCATGTGCATGTTGGAGGGCCAGGCCTACCTCAGTTTCTCTTGAGTTCCTGGGATTTTTTGTCAGCCTTGAGCAGAGAGGTGAGGAGAGATGGCTTCTGGAACATTCTGTCAAAGGAGTGGCCTGCCTTCACCTTGGCTCTTGGCCACCTTGCCCTTTCTCTGCCTTGCTGGAGCTCCCTAAACTCATCCCACACGCTGTCCTTCTCTGTCCACCAGCTCCTGGTGGGGACAGTGGTGTGAGTTTGCAGGCTGTTTCGTCTGGGGCACTGTGACTCCTGGATTCTATCAAATTGCCCACCCTGGTTCCTCCACGGTCACCCTGGGAAGCTATCAGATAGAGGTTAGCTGGGCATGTTGGGTTCCCAGAGATTCTGACCACCTGAGCCCCTGAGCCTGGTGGGCCCCAGCATGTGCCCCTGGAGTCCCTCTTCTGTGGCCTGCTGGTGCCTAGCTGACATGTGGTTCTCTTGGCAGGGTCCCCTCTTTGGGATCCTACTGCCTGCAGGATCTCCTTCCTGTCCAGGGCCTAGCAGGAACACTTTGCGTCTGCTTGCGTCCCTCTTCGGGGCAGCCTTGGTCATGTTGGGCCGCCCTAGCTGTGGAAGGGGCGGTTTTTCCCCCACCTTGGAAGCCTGCACTTCCCACACCGGGATTCCTCAGGGGTCTCTCTGACGTGCAGCTTTTCTTCCGCCCCTGGGGGTCAGTCCTGCTGGTCCTCAGATTGTCCAAGTTTGCCTCCCCATGCCTACCTGCTATCAGAGGGCTCTATTTGCTGGAGGCCTGTCCCTCCCCAGTGTTGACTCTGTGAGCCACACTTCAGGGGATGAGATGACCCCTGGCCCTTGCACCTGCCCTTCCTGCTTGGGGTTTAGGATCCCAGCATGGGCCAGCTGTGGAGAACCTGGGAGCAACAGCTCTGGGGAGACCCCTGCTTCCATGCATCTCTCATGAAGATGAGGCTCAGCCTCTGCTGGGGCTGCCAGGCCTCCTCACATCCCAGGACTCCTGTTCTGCAAAGTCTTCAAGGTTCCCTGCTGGGGCAGAGGAGGGGGAATCCCAGCCAGCCCAGCTCTAGCTTGGCCTCCAGGCGCCCAGACCCTGGCTGGCTGAAGGGGAGGACTCCTGCTGTGCCCGCAGGGGAGATGGAGCGCTTGCTCGGTGCCACCCATAATTAAAGAACACCAACCCAACCCGTAAGTGCCTTTCAGAATGGTGGAAGCCTAAAGGGTGAATAAAAACACTCCCTTGTGCAGAGAGGAAGGCCCAGGCCCAGGAAGCAAGGTTCAGGTCTCCGCAGGTAGACCTGAGATGCAGTTGGAGTAGTAGACATGCATGTTCGGGGGTGCCAGAAGCCTTAGCCAGCCCCAGCTCCAGATTCGACTCCAGCCAAGTCCAATTTAACCCCTAAGCCATTTTCAGAGGCCCTTTTTATTTACAGTTCAAATAAAGAAGGCACAGTGTGCACAGGCTACATCCGTGGGTGCATGCTTACAAGTTCATGCCCATGACCTTGAGCATGCACACTGAACCAGAGGGCATCCGACCTTGACTGCACACCAACCACCACGGAGCTGATCACGGCCTTGGCTACTCACTAAACCCTAACAGAAGCCGCCATAGCCCCTCGGAGCCTGATTTTGGACCCGCCCCAACAATCCACCATTCCAGATTTCTCACCATGTGATCTATGTGTCTAAAGTCTCTGCAACAACCCCTTAATGAGAAGGGCAGAGCCCTGCACCCAAAGGTCGCAGTAACAACAGCTGCAGTAACATACAACCAGAAGACAAGTCCCAACTCCTAGGATGACTAAAACCACTGCCAGTTGCCAGTTTTATTGCCCATATTGAGGTGGCAATAAAAGTCTTTTTCGGACATGGCCAATTGCCCTGGGTCCTCTCTTGGCCCCTGCCAGCTTCCAGCACATTTAAGTCACAGTGTTGTCAGAGTCAGCAGCAGGTAGCAAATGGGGCGTCTCACCCCTAAATCTCACAGGCTTAACAACAAAGCAACCAGGAGCTCTCTTGGTTTCTGTTTAAATTGTTTTCCAACGTCCACCAATTCCTCTTGACAGGTGGAACGTGGTGAACTTGGTGGCCTGGGAGGGTCCTGCTGGCAGCTGCCCATTGGAGCCATCAGTTGCTGCAGTTTCAACTTCCGTAATGCCACACTGGCCTGGCTTGCAGCTGTTAGTCCTCCCCCTCCTCCACCTTCTTCTTCTCCTCCACTCCTTCAGCACTATGCGGAGGCCAAGGGTATTTTCTTTCTTTCTTTCTTTCTTTTTTTAGTTTTTCACATGGCTTTCATTGCTCCGCACTTCGACACTTGGTTGTGTACATGGTGCTGGGGTTCGAACTCGCTTATGGTTCTTGCTGGGCCACCGCTCCAGCCCCCAGCGTATTTTTAAAGTAGAGGTCCTCCTCCGGCCCTCCAGGCCTCTCATCTTGGCGTCTCTGGTGAAGCTGCCTTAGCTCTTGCTCTCAAAGCTGTAGGAAATATTTATGTCACAGGTGAAGTTCCTCAGGCCATTTCTCGATGTCATCGGCATCCCCAGGCCACCCATGTCCCTGTGTGAGAAATAGAAAGTCTGGCGGTCCATTTCCAGAATGCAGGGTTCAGTTTTAAGCGTACAATGACTTGGGATGTGAGAAAGGCAGCTGGAGTAGAGGCTGAATGGAAAGTTACAAGCAGTTAGCAGCTTGGCCAACAGGACTCTGCGGAGATAACCTGTGCACCGCCCTAAGGCACTCAGCAGGGGACTGCCCACCACCAGCAAGCAAAGGGAGGTGGGGACAACCAAGGGTCTGCTTCTTTAAATGACAGGGAAACCTAGGTGACATTCAGGAAGGTCACACCCTACAGTGCTCAGCCAGTGAGGAGCCAGGGAGGGAACTTGCCCTCTAGCGGATAAAACTCTGGTTGTTCCCAGTCTGGGAGTCCCTGAGCACCCCGTTCCTGGTGTTGCAAGACTGTCCTTAGAGCCTCCCTTTTTGCCATGCCACATGTCTTAGTCCATTCTTTGGCTTGGACAGGTAAGCGTGTTTCTCACAAGGGGGCGGCTCAGCCGGGGTCTCTGTGCCCGGATGGAGAGGAACTTCTGCTGGAGAGGGGAGATACGTCCCATTCAACTTTGGGTGGCCTGTACCTCCCCCTCAGTAGAAGCCACAGAAAGACTGAGACTATTTTGGAGGACAGCAAAAGCAACGCTGAGAGGAAATTAAAAAAAAAAAAAACCACACACACACACACACACACAGGTAGGGACCATGGGGATCAGGTGGCTTCATTGGCTGGAGCTGGACTGGTAGGACCACCTTGGTGGCTGGGGATTTTTGGGGTTTGAATGTGTGTGACTGAGACGTGTCCTGGGCATGAAGTGAGTGTGAAGTCCCAATCTGCAGTTCTGATGGAGCCAGAGCTCCGGGTATACAAGAAACATACAATATAGGGGATTTAGCACTTGGGGTGTGCAAGAAATCCCCAACAAGGGGAATGAGCATGCATGAGGGCCAGGGATTGGATGTACAAGTGGAGACCTACCAAAAATGCGGAATAAAAATTCTAGTCCTGGGGAAAGGGATGATATAGATACAAGCCTTCTTTTCCTTTATAACTTCTACCCGAGGACTTGTGGACTCCCACGTTCTCGAATATTCTCTTCTGATTCATCTTGTTTTGTCTAACTGGAGTTTGTAGCTCTCGGCTTTCCTTTCTGCTATTCTTATCTAGAGACTGGTTAGTTATTCAAAGGTTAATTCTCAAATACAACAGAAAAGGAAAGAAATCTCCACTGCAGAGTCCTCAGCAGAGAAAATAAAGGATTATGATGATGGAGGGAGGTAAGTCTGCCCCCAGTGAGGACACATGGCCACCTGAACCTTTGACCTCAGCATCCACTCTATTCCTAATGTTCCCAACTGCACAGGTCCTTTCCATGTCTGGTTTACACTGTAAAAATCTGTGGCAGGCTTTATTTTAATTTCTTTTATTTTGGAGGAGGGGTGGTACTACCCTTTTATTTATTTATTTCAAATTTATTTTAAATTAGGGAGTTGAGTTGTTGTGTAGTCATAACTGCATAAAAGTAACAATGTGATATGTTTACCCCACGCCACTCACATACCAGTCTCGATTCTTCTATATTTCACTCATACAGCAGGTATAAATGTCCTTATATCTGCAGATATAGATATACATGATTGTGAATTTTCCAGAATTAGAAATAATACATAATTATTTGGCTTCTTGGGGGTTAAAGAGTATTCTACATTTTTAAAAGGAGTCAAATTTTTGTACAATCATAAATGTGTATAAAGTAACAATATATGCTTTTGATCCTAAACCATGGTTACCCCCACTCCAGTCTCTTGATTCTTCTATATTATGCCCCTATAACAGATAAAAATGTCCATATATATTATCACTGTATATATACATCACTGTATATACATTTATATATATATATATATATTGCTATATATATATATGTGAATTTTCCTGAATTAAATGATTGCATAAGTATTATTTGACTTCTGGGTGATAAAGAGACTGTTATGTTGTTGAATGTCTCCCTAGGTCTCTCCCTATCTTCCCTCCCCCCTCCCCCCACAAGTCTATATTTCCCCTAGATTATGTGTTACCATGCCCTTGGTGGGTCAAATATATGAGTTTGACTACCTTTTCACCCAAGCCTGCTGTAGCCTCCACAAATGAGGAGAAACATTTGACCCTTGAGTCTCCAGGTTTGGCTAACTTCACTCAGCATGATTTCTTCCATTGCCATCCGTTTACCTTCAAAGGCCACAATATTGCTGTTTCTAACAACTGAGTAGAATTCCATTGTATATATATATGTACAACAGCTTTTGGATCCATTCATCCAATGAGGAGCATCTGGGTTGCTTCCACAATTTAGTTCTTGTAAACTGAGCTACTATGAACATTGATTTTGCTGTGTCACTGTAATGTACTGATTCTAACTCCTCTGGGAAAATATCCAGAAGAGGGATAGCTGGGTCATATGGTGGATCCATCCCTAATATTTTGAGGAGTCTCCACATTGCTTTCCAGAGCAGCTGTACCAATCTGCAGTTCCAACAACAGTATGCTAGTGTTCCTATCTCCCTGCAACCCCTTCTGCATCTGCTATTGTTTATATTCTTCATCTTTGCCAATCTGGAGTGAGGTGAAATCTTAATGTAGTTTTGATTTGCATCTCTCTGATTACTAGTGATTTAGAACACTTTCTCATGTATTCATTGGCTTACTCGATTTCCTCTGTTGAGAAGTTTCTTTTTAGTTCTCTGGCCAATTTATTGATTGGATTGCTTGTGTTTTTGATATCCAGTATTTTAGTTGTTTGTAAATTTTGGATATTAGTTCCCATCAGAGGAATCACAGGCCATAATTATCTCCCATTCTGTGGATTCTCTTTTGACAGTTTTGACCAATTCCTTGGCTGAGCAAAAGTTTTTTTAATTTAATTACATCCCACTTATTCATTTTTTGACTATAAAACTTTTGCTTTTGGAGTCTTGTTGAGGAAGTTGTTGCCAACTCCCATATGCTGGAGTGTTGGTCCTAACTTATCCCCTAGCATTTGTGTGGTAGCTGGGTTATTTCCTAGTTTTTTTGATCCATTTTGATTTGATTTTTATGCAAGGTGGGAGGTAACAAGCTAATTTCAACTTCCCACAAATTCCTGTCCAGTTTGTCCTACACCATTTGTTGAATAGGCTGTCATTCCTCCATGTTATATTTTGACTCCCTTAGTCAAAGATCAGATGTTTAAAGATTTTGTGAGTTTGTCTCATAGTCTTTATTCTATTCCATTGGTCTTCATTCCTATTTTGATATCAGAACCATGCTGTTTTTGTTACTATAGCTCTATAGTATAATTTTAGATCTGGTATTGTGAAACCCCCTGTTTCATCTTTCTTCTTAGTAATGTTTTGGTTATTCTGGGTTTCTTGCTGTTCCAAGTGAATTTCAGAATTGCTTTTTCTGTATCTGTAAAGAATGACATTGGTATCTTGACGGGGATTGCATGGAATCTGTATAGTGCTTTTGGCAGAATGGCCATTTTAATTATATTAATTCTACCTAATCAAGAACACAGAATGTCCTTCCATCTTCTCAGGTCTTCTTTACTTTCTGTCTTCAAGGATTGATAATTTTCATTGTAGAGGTCTTTTACTTCCCTTCTTAGGTTAATTCCCAAGTATTTTATTTATTTTGAAGATATCATAAATGGGACTTATTTCCTGATTTCTTCTTCTGTCCTATTATTGTTAGCATATAGGAAAGATATTGATTTATGGGTGTTGATCTTATAGCCTGCTACTTTGCCAATCTGTTTATAAGCTCAAGCAGTTTTCTTGTAGTTTTTTGGACTGTCTAGATATAGGATCATGTCATCAGCAAAAAGGGATGGTTTGACTTCTTCCCTTCCTATTCTTTTCTCTTTGGTTTCCTTCTCTTGCCTGATTACTCCAGCTAGGGCTTCAAGGACAATATTGAATAAAAATGGTAAGAGTGGGCAACCTTGTCTTATTCCTGAGTTTAGTGGAAATGCTCTCAGCTTTTTTCCATTTACTATTATACTCGATGAGGGTTTGTCATATATGGCCTTAACACAGTTAAGATAAGTTCCTCTGATTCCTATCTTCTCCAGAGTTTTGAGCATAAATGGGTGCTAGATTTTATTGAAGGCCTTTTCTGCATCAATTGAGATGATCATATGGGTTTGTCTTTAATTCTGTTTAAATGATGAATCACATTTATTGATTTGAAAATGTTGAACAAGGCTTCATACCTGCAATGAAGCCCACTTAATCATGGTGAATTATATTCTTGGATGGTTTCTAGAACTTTATTGAGGATTTTTGTGTCATTGTTCATCAGGGATATTGGTCTGTAATTTTCTTTTTCTGATGGATCATTGTTGGGGTTTGGTATCAGAGTTATGGTTGTTTCATAAAAAGTGTTTGGGAGAGTTCCCTCCTGTTTAATTTCTTGGAATGGCTTAATAAGGAGAGGTGTTAGCTTCTGTTCATAGGTGTGGTAAAAACTCAGTGGGGAATCCATCAGGTCCTGGGCTTTTCTTCTTTGGAAGGGTTTTAATTGCTATATGGATTTCAGTGCCTGCTATTGGACTATTTAGGATTTCAATATCATCCTGCATCAATTTCAGGATGTTGTATGTGTCTAGAAATTTGTCCATGTCTCCCAGATTATCTAATTTAGAGAAGTATAGTTTTTCAAAATATGCTCTGATAATCTGTTGGATTTCCATGGGGTCAGTAGTGATCATTCCCTTTTCATTGATGATTTTGTTGATTGCTTCAATTCTCTCCTTTCTTTAGTGAGATTAGCTAGGGGTTTGTCGATTTAATTTATTTTTTGGAAGAAACAGTTTTTTATTTTATCAATTCTTTTTATTGCTTTTTGTTCTCAATTATTTTTATTTCAGATCTGATCTTGATTATTTCCTGTCTTCTACTGGCTTTGGGCTTAGATTGTTCTTCGTTTTGTAGGAATTTGAGGTGGAGCATAAGCTTATTTATTCGAGGTCACTCCTGGTTTTTAATGTAGGCACTCAATGCTATAAATTTTTGCCTTAAGAATGCTTTCATGGGGCTGGAGCAGTGGCTCAGCAGTTATGGCACTTGCCTGGCATGTATGAGGATGTGAGTTCAAACCTCAGCACCATTACACAATGAAGTCTCAGAGCAACAAAAGTCACATGAAAACCTAAATAAAATTGATTCTCTCTCTCTCTCTCTCTCTCACTGTCCCTCTCTCTTAAAAAGAAAAGAAAAGAAAAGAAATGCTTTCATGCTGTCCCAAAGGTTTTGATATGTTGTGTCTTCACTTTTATTCTCTTCCAAGAATTTCTTGATTTCTGCTCTCATGTCTTCTTGGATCCATTCTTCATTTAATAAGGTGTATTTAGTCTCATAATAGGGTATGATTCATAGTCATCATGTTTTATTAGTTAGTAAGTTCTGTGCTGTCTTGGTTGTCTATTGATAGCTATACATTTATTGAATTTCCACTGTGTGGGTTTTGAGGATTATTTGCTTGTTCTTCTATCTGGAGTTTATCTTTGAGGATTTTTTGCAATGCTGGTTTTCTGTCCATGAATGCTACAAATTAGTCATGAAATGTTCTTATTTCCTCATTGAATTTGAAGCTGAGTTTTGCTGGGTATAGTATTCTAACTACAGGTTTTAGTCATTCAGACATTGAAAGCTCTCCTTCCAGGATCTTCTTGCTTCTAGGGTCTGGGCTAAAAAAGTCAGAAGTGAACCTAATTGGTTTGCCTCTGAATGTGATTTGGTGTTTGTCTCTTACAGCTTTTAATATTCTTTCCTTGGTTTCCCTGTTATACACTTTGAATATGATGTGTCTTGGTGAGCTTCTCTTTGATTAGGCCTGTTGGGTGCCCTGTATGCTTCCTGGATGAGCATTTATGACTCTATTCTGATATGGGAAATTTTTTCCTTAATTATTTTGTTGAGAATGTTCTTCATACCATTCATTTGCATTTCAATTTCTTCCTGTGTCCTGATTACTAACAGCTTGTTGTTTCTTTTGATTTCATCCCAGACATTTTGAAAATTCTGATCATCTTCTGAGGTTTTTTCTTTTTCGTCATCTGTGCACTCAAGCTTACTCAGCCTATCCTCATTGTTGGAAGTTCTTTCTTTAGAGCTGAGGTCCTGTTTTTTATAGAAATTAGTCTAATATTAAATTCTTCCATCATTCGTTTGGTGTGATTGACTGCATTACTTCCTTTTTCAGTATGTCTATTTCTTTGATAATTTTTCATCTATTGAGTTTTCTCACTGAGTCTCTTCATTAAATCTTCTTTTAGTTCATTGTTCCTTTTAGTAATCAGATTGTGGATAATTTTTTCTAGGTTTTCATCCCTTGTCTGTGGGCTCCTTGGTAGGGGAAGTGTAGGTTTGAGGTGAACCTTTTCCAGTTTGATTCCTCATTTTCTAAAAGCTTCTTCTGGGTCTTTGGATGAATCCTATCAACTTCACCAACTCCCTGGTGGAGGGCCAGGCGCAGCCCTAGGAAGCAAAATTCTCAGCAACAGCAGGTGGAAGAAGATGGGAGACACAGTTGGGAGGGTAGACATGTGTAGCCCTTAGCCAGCCCCCAGTCAGTTCAAACAAAGAAGGCACACCACCAATAAGTTACATCTGTGGGCACCTGCTCGCAGGTCTACATTTATGACCTCAAGTATGTACTGACGGATTTGGAAAATCACCAGAAGACACTTGACCAGGCAGCAAACCCCCTACTCACTGTTTTGAAATCTGCAGACTCAGGCCCTTATCAAAGGATCTCCACCCTACTGAAAAAATCAGTCTAAAAACCATGCCACCCACTGAAAAAACCCAGTTTAACCAGAAAAATTCCTGCTGTGATCCATCCCCTGCAATTCAGTCCACAAAAGATCACCTATCTGAAAGCCAAGCAGCCACTCTCCGCTTGGAAAGTGTGTCCCTTCAACTTGTAACAAATGTCCTTGATCTGTTGAGGTCTGGTTCCTTTCTGCACCTCATACCCTCTTTTACACTCTCCTTTCCAGCCTCTTTTCCCTTCATGTACCTACACTGACTCAGACGGGTTCTGACCTTGACTACAGACTAACTGTAAAACAGTAGATTCATGGCCTTGGCTACACACTAAAATATAACATAGCTGGCAAAGTGGCACACGCCTGTAATCCCAGTGACAATAGCAAAGGTATAGGAAATAAAATGAAAATCAGACCGAAAAGTATAAAAAGAAGAGAGAGTCTGAGGCAAGAGGATCACAAGTTCAAAGCCAGCCTTAACAAGTTAGGTCCTGAGCAACTCAGGGAGAACGTGTCTCAAAACAAAAAAATAAAAAGGCTGGGGATGTGGCTCAGTGGTTAAGCATCCCTGGGTTCAATCCACAGTACAAAAAATAATAATAAGAGTAAAAAACCAAAACAGCCATTCAGAAGACTCATCAAGGAAGCCTAACTATGGCCATTTTTTACCTGCCCCAAGAGCTCCATGACAGGAATGCCCACAGGAATGGGCATTTGTCCTCTTTGACTGGAAGCAGCATTCAACCTGAGCTGAGATACCCTCAACTTTGACCACCCTTCTCATCACCTGGCCGATGCCCTTCTCAGCCACACTCATGGGTAAGGAGTGACATCATGGATGGCTGCATATAAAAACTCTGCAGAACCCCGATGTTCATTAAAGGAGGCCATTTAAAAATGGCAAGGTAAATCCAGGCCATGGAATGCCACATACCTACTAAACAATTCTAAAACATGTGGACCATCTCTGTCTGCTACAGGAGTGCCTGCACAGAAGGTGGACAGAAGGAAGGAGGAGGAATCAGGAGTTGTGCCCAGATCAGCTTGTGTGACATTGGGGAGGGACCAGTGAGAAGTAGGGGACAGTGCTTTTCTGCACCAGGTGAGAAGGCCCCAAGTGCAGTGACCCCACCACCTCCTCTAGCTCTTGCATCGGCACGTGCAGTTCATTCACTCCCTCTTGGACACCTGCTGGCCCTGAAGTGGAGAGCAGGCTGTGCCCTCCCTGAGTTTCTCCACAACGCATTGAACAGCAGTTTCCGGGCTGCACCTAAACCTTTGTCACTTCATTTTGCAAAACAGTAGTTTGTTGACAAGAGGAGTCCGCTAGATGACTCTTCACCTTTTTGTACAACTGAACAACCCTCTTTTGCCTGAAACTCGTAAGGTACAGACTGATCAAAGTTTAGCAAACTAAATCAGGAGCACCAGACATAGGGTCGTTTCCACTTGACCAAAGGCAACTCCCTGAACCTGAGTCTTGTAAAAGGAGAGCCACACACACACCAAAGACTGGACACAGTGGCACCCTGACGCCATCACCTGATCACTCTTCATGAACCTTGCCCAGGAAAATTACCGCGGCAATAATTCTCCGGCCCTGACTCTTTGGGCTTCAGCACAGTGCGGTTCCTCCTGCCTGTGAAACACTGCCACTCCAAGCTGACACCTACAGCCAGGATTAGAAATGCCTTTGATAATTAAGATGAGAATAAACGAATTTGAGTTTGCTGGGCTTATGACTGCCAAGCCACCCAGGAGTAGTGGGTCAATTGCAGCGGCTGCAAGCGGGGTAACCTGTGACTTTAATGTTACTCAATAAATTCTGACATCCCCGGCTGGTCTGTTAGTGACATGACTCCCTCCAGACAGCAGGACCCAGAACCCAAGTCCCAGCTGCTCAATGTGAGTAAGAACCTCGGCGGCAGCAGGTGGCGCGCAGAAAAGCGTCCAGGCTGTCGCCCGGCCCCGCCCCGCCCCGCCCCGCCCACGCTGGCCCCGCCCCGGCCCCGCCCCGCTGGCCCCCCTGGTGGGACCGCGGACCACTAGGATCCTGGTGCACGCCAGGAAATTTCCAGAAGGAGCCCCAGTGGCGACCAGGAGGGGGCGTGCGAGGAGAGAGGAGCCGACAACGGGGAGGAAAGCAGATGGCGCGGATGATCGCTCCAGCACACGGACACGCCATGGGCGGGTGGGCGCGCGCCGCGGGGCTGGGGGCGTAGGCGGGAGGCCGGGGTGGGGGCGCGACGGGCGCGCAGAGCTGACCGCCCCTCCTTGCAGGCTCAGACGCCCGCTGGGAGTGGTGGGCCTGCTGGCCGCGGTCCTGGCCATGGGCCTGCAGCACGTGGGGACCAGCAACAGCACCGCGGGCCTGCAGCAGGTGCAGGGCGGCAACAGGACCCGCAGGGAAGGTAGTGAGTGCGGGCGGCGCGGGCGCACGTGGTGCGGGAGTCCGGGGCGGAGGAGTAGTCAGTGTGGGCGACCGGGTGACACGCGCGGGGCGTGTGTGGGGACCCGAAGAAGGTGGGCCGTGGACCCGGGCCGGGAGGACGGACCCGCTGGCCTTGGAGGATCACCGAGATTTCTCCGACGGAAGCGAAAGTCATGATTTTCTACTTTTTTTTTGCCCCTCATTTCAGGCATATTGATATGTCACGTTTGCGAGATGGAGAACAGCGTGAAGTGCAATAACCCGGAGGCATGTGCAGAACGGGAGAAGTTCTGCATCTATGCGCTCGTGAGTGAGTGAGTGCCCGGTTCCAGGGGAGGCGCCCTCCGGTCGCTGTCCATAGAGAATAACTAACGAACAGCAACCTTTGAAACAATACTTGAGGGCTGGGGACTTACCACAGTGGTTGAGCATTTGTCTGGCATGCACAAGTTCCTGGGTTCTGCGACAGCAGCAGCTGAGGAGCAAGGCCTGAGAGGCTGGGAGCAGCATGAGGTTAGGGTAGGGTGGTACACACAGGTAGTTGGTCAAGGTAAAATATTGAGGTACCAGAAGAAGAGAGTGATTTTTTTTGAGATTCGTTTTTAAATGCAAAATTAAGCTCTAAAGATGTCTCTGAAGTGCCTCACAGAGAGCAGCATCCCAAAGACGTGACAACTAGCAGCACAGGGCTACCAGATGTTCTCCAAGGAGTGTGCAGGCTTGAAGTTTGCAGACCAAGTGTATGTCATCCGTAGTTCACCCTCCAGATCTGGGCACACAAGGAGCACCTGCAACATTCTGCCCATGTTGGCATTTATGGGGGGGCTCCTTTCAGGGCTTGTTCTCAGGTTGTTTTCCTGAGGCCTCTGCATTCTAGGAAGTCTACAGGGTGATGAAGCAATGCAGGGGAGTTCACCTCAATGCGGAAGCGATCTGCTCAAAGGACGAGACCAGCCCCTGCTAGGAGCTGAGCCAGGCCTCTGAGGGCCAGCTCCAAGCTGTGGGCTGTGCCAGGATGGCTGGGAAGCCCTTGGTCCAGGTGTCTGTCTGTGGACAAACAGAAGGCTTGAGCCAACCCTATATGAAGTGGAGGCACAAGGAGCCTGAGTCCCCAAACAGACCCATGCCCCCCCACCCATGCACACAGACGGGCAGGCCAGTGTGGGGGCATATGAGGGCCATGCTGCATACTGGCTACCCCTCCTTGAAGCAGCTGGTGGGGTGGAGTCTGGCCTTCTTTGGAGTGGGTGATGGCTCTTGCCTCCCTGCTCAGCGCCTTCCTTGAGTAGTGTTATAAATGAAATCAAACACGTGGCCGGTTGTGGGTGAGCAAGGCAGAAATTTTACTTCGGCCGAAGGGCGAAAGAAAAATGCGCGCCTCGCTAGGGAGTGAGGGGTTCTTAAATGCTAACCTGATGCAATACTGCCCTTCGCCCTAATTGGAGGAGCTCAGGTGCACAGTCTGCGCGATTGGCTGTGACTAGGTGGAGGCAGGTGCAAGAGGGAGTAGGCGGCGACTGGGAGATAATGGGGGTGGGGGTCGCCACACACGTGGTGAGGGTAGTAGGGAATCCATGTTCCCCGGAAGAAGATGGCTGGGTACCGGAAGGGGTCCT
>PVKS010036932.1:0-18991 GCA_004027875.1 Aplodontia rufa
CCTAGGCACTCCACGTCAGGACCTAGGCACTCCACGACAGGCCCTAGGCACTCCACGACAGGCCCTAGGCACTCCATGACAGGACCTAAGCACTCCACGACAGGACCTAAGCACTCCACGACAGGACCTAAGCACTCCACGACAGGCCCTAGGCACTCCAGGACAGGCCCGTACGCACTCCACGTCAGGCCCTAGGCACTCCACGACAGGCCCTAGGCATCCACATCAGGCCCCCACGCACTCCACGTGAGGCCCTAGGCACTCCACGTCAGGCCCCTACGCACTCCATGTCAGGTTCCTAGGCACTCCACGTCAGATGTTGATTACGTGACTGGTTTGGTGACTTCCCTGCAGATTAATTAGCAAATCTCCTGAGTAAAGTCTCTGCAATTTATCATTCTCCCTAGCACAGGCACCTTTTTCAAGGGCATGTATGTCTGCGACATGAAAGCTGGATTTCAAGCTCTCCAACCAGTGCCGGGCCATTTTGAAAGGCTGCTTTTGGACCATGGAGATGGGGCCGGGTGGGAGTAGGGGAGTGTGAAGACGGAGGGGAGAGGCACGAAGGAAGTGAGCTTGGCTGGGTGACCTGCTCGCCTTCGGGGGCCTGCAGCAGAAGGCCCCAACACTGACCCTGTTTCCTCTGGACTTTCACCCCCTAGAGGTGGCTGGCTGTGCGCAGGGGCGTCTGCTGATGGCCAGTCCCCTCTCCCTGTGTTCACAAGTGTTCTGTGAAGGCCCAGTCTTCAGGAAGAGTGCAGTGTTACTTTAAACAGCCTTTTCAAAAGCACAAAATCAGTGTGTAGAAATCTGTACTTGGAGTCCTGTTGCTTCTCTCGTGCAAAAGGGCTTCTTTGACTGACCTCTTTGTCCCAGGACTTTCTGTCCCATCCCACTCCTGGAAAATCCCAGCCACAGGGCCAGTCTGCTTGGCCTCTTCTGGGCCCTTCTGGGAAGAACAGAGGTGTTCTAGATCTGGTCCCTGCAGAGTGAAGACCCTTACCCAGAATGCACAAGCCCCTCTAAACCTCCTCTCAGCCCATCCTTCATCCCTCATCCTCCTGTCCCCTGCCCCTCCAGTCCCCATGCCAGCATAGGGCCCCAGAGAGCCTCTGCTGCCACTCATTCATTGTGGCTCCTCCAAGCCCAGGGCCTTCCAGCATCTGGAATGGAGACCGCATCCCACCCTCCCTGAGCGCCCTGTGCCGGGCCTCTCAAGCAGCCTGGACCCCATCCAGGCCCTTCCACCTGCACTCAGCCTCACTCAAATCTCTCCCATTAAAAGGGAGCGAAAGGGGGCTGGAGCAGTGTCAGTGGTTAGGCGCTTGCCCCGCTTGTGCGAGGACGAGGGTTCAAACCCCAGCACCAAGTACACAGGTCAAAGTGTCGGAGCAAGGAAAGCCAAGGACCCGCCCCCTTAACTGCAGGTGAAAATTCAGGACACATGGTTAAATTTGAATTTCAGATAAACAGACACTTTTTAATAAAAGTCTGTCCCAAATACTGCATAGGACATATTTATACTGAGGATCTATTCCTTGTGCGTCTGAAGTTCAGCTTTACCTGGGTGACCTGCCCTGAGACCCCACATGGTCCTCTAATTCCTGCCCCGTCTCCTTCCTCTCAAGCTTTGGAAAGGTTTCAGGACACTTGCTGTCACCGCTCTATCACCTGTGGGCTCCTCGGTCCACGGAAGTCTGACCCTCAAGGTCGGCACATCTGAGCAACTGCTTGGTGGCTGAGCACAGTGCACATGTCACCGTCGCTGCTCCAGCCTCTCCCTGGCCTTGCTGTCCCGCCTCCACTCTTCTTTGCTGAGGTCAGACACCCACTCGTCCCGTCCCCCACCCGCCCTGTGGCGTCCCTCTGGCTCTGCCTTTGACCTCACATGCCCTCCTCTGGGGAAACCCAGAGTCTAGTGCTGTGACCAGCCAGCTCTCCTGACCCCGTCTGTGCCCCCTGGGGCTTCTGGGCTCTGATAATGTCGCCACTGTCCTCCAGATGCCTGAGTCAGAAACTGATCAGGCCTCGCCCCGCGCCCTGCTCTGTTCTCCCCCGGTTCCGGAGGAGCCTCCTCGCTTGGCTTGAGCCTGCTCCGCCCTGCTGTTCTTTCACTGTGGCTGGGGGGTCTTTCTACAGTGCCAACCTGACATGCCGGCCCCCCAGTGTCCAGGGGTTGAAATCGAGTTGCTTAACTTAGCGATCTGGATATCTGCTCCCTGCTGGAACTGCCACTTCCTTCCTCTACTCTGTCCCCAGCCCCAGCCTCCCTCCCACCCCCTTGCCTGGGCCCTCCTGGCTTCTTCTGGGTGCCCCCTCCCCAGGCGGTCTCCTCCTCAGCCTCCCCAGCAAGCCTCTGCTCATCTAGTGTCAGCTGCCCCTCCAGGCCACCTGAACCAGCCTGGAAGGGCCATCAGGGCAGCGTACACTGTCATGGTCCTGGACACAGTCGGTCCTCAGTCATGCCGTGTCCAGGAGCGAGTCCTCTTAGAAAACGGTCCCCTGATGAGACTCTGATTGGGTTGACATGGCCAGGCCCTTGACAAGGTCGCCAGATGGGACGTGGGTCCTTTTCTCCCTGTGCCTTTGTGTCCTGACACGGTTCCTGGTGCAGAGCAGACTCCTCTGTCACTCAAGGGAAGGATCATTTATATTCTGCAGTCAGCTCCTTTGGTGAATTTGTCAGACCAGTCTCTCCCTTGCATTTGGAAAAGATAGCTTGTTTATGGCTTCCTTAATTTGCAATACAGCTCCAAATCAACCCTGACATAAAACCACGTTCATTTTCATTCATGTGTCTAATTGGTCTCCAACTCCAAGGCTTTCACATGCTTTAGCACTGAAGCCTGAGTTCTCCCCTGTTTATAAAGAATGGCACTTTGTTTCCATGGGCCTTTAAGACTGGATGTTGTGAGAGTGATACCATGTTTAAAAATAAGCTATCTTTTTTCTCTTTTTTCTTTGAAGACGATAGGGTTATTTTTTTTATACAATCCTTCTAAAGAGCCCTCGCCCTCCCGGCCCCACCACACAGATCACACCCAGTGCTCTGCCTAGGCCCAGCTACAGCCTCAGATACCCACAAATGGAAACAGCTGCTCACACAGGTGGGGGACGCCCACTGTGCAGCCAGACACCCCTCGTATCTAAAGTTTCCATCAGAGTGATATCTTCCACTAAGAAGAAAATCAAAATTTGTTTCAAAATTAACCCCAACTGGTTTTAAAGCACTTGAAAACTGTTTTCAACTTGTAGATTTCTAACTAGGTTCACTGATTGTGATCATAGAAATTTACATTGATTTCTTTTACACAGAATCATTGGATTCCCTACGTTAACCCCCAAACGGGATCATTTTATCCCGTCTTGAGTTTCATTACTTGTTAACTGTCATTTAAGGGGAAAGATGACTCACATTCCAAGTTCCTGTGTTTTTCATTTATAACGTTTACACATTATAACAAAATGTACTATGATAAAGATATCACACAGCCTGTGTAATAAAGTCCATCAGACAGGCAGGATATACTGGGCTTTTCTGGGTTTACAGTCTGGGACAAAAAAGAGTCCCTTGCATTACCTCGGATGCCCCAACCCTGAGGGGCACATCTGGGCTCCTTCCAAACATGGATGGTGAGCCTTAGACACCATGTGCTCAAAGCCAAGAGGAAAAACCATTTTAGAATCTACAGGGTGGCCAGGCCCAGTGGTGCACACCTGAAGTCTCAGCTACTCAGGAGGCTGAGGCAGGAGGATCACTTGAGCACATGAGTTCAAGGTCAGGCTGGGCAATAGAGCTATCTCAAGAAACAAACAACAAACAAAACAAGAGTGTAAAAAAATAAATCAAACCATCTTCACAAACCAGGAATAAGAGGAAACTTTCTTATCTGATCAAATACATTTACAAAAAAAAAAACTGAAAGAATTCTCCATAAAAGAACAAAACAGACTATCTCACTGTATTAAGGCCCTAGCAGCAAATCAAATGTAAGAAAGGACTAGAAAATGGAGAAACTATCTGTGTGTGATGGTTCCCGCCTGCAATCCCAGTTAGGAGACTGAGAGGCAGGAGGACCACAAGTTCAAGGCCAGCTTCAACAACTGAGCAAGACCCTGTCTCAGAATAAGTCTCAGTGGTAGCAGAGCCCCCTGTTCAATTCCAGTGCCATACACACAAAGGAAAAAACTATTATTATTGTAGTCAAAGTGATTGTGTAAAAGCCAGAAAGAATCTACCTACGTGTTATTAGAAATAACAGGTTAGTTTGGCCAGAGGCTGTCTGCAATGGAGTACTAGCAAGCCGACTGCTTCTCCGCAGGCCAGCCACAGACAAAACTATTCTAAAAGCAACAACAAAGCAAAGAAATAAACTCAATGGCAGGTGCAGAAGTGCTGCTGCAGAAAGTTTATAAAACTTTTTTGAATGATGTGAACATCGCAGCCCAGTGAAGGACAGTGCTGTGACTCTCGTGGACGGGAAGGTCCAGCACAGGCACTGAGCTCAGCACCTACCTAAGACATCTCCCTCTGGTGAATATGTCAGCCCTCCCTAAAATGATCTACAGGATTAGTGAAATTTCATTCAAGGGATGGGGTGGGGTGTAGCTCTGTGGTAGAGATCTTGTGGAGCCTGCATGAGACCCTGGGTTCCATCCCCAGCACAGAAAGAAAGAATTTCAACGAAAATCTTTTAGAATTCATGGAATGCAGGTTCTAAAATTTATAGAGAATGAAGGGTGAGTCAAAATTAGCCACAGATTCTTAAAGTAGAAGAAGAAGGAGGAGGAGATTCCCTATCCGATACCAGGAGCTATTGCTAAGCTGTTGAAATGAAAAACAGACAGACGATGGAACATAACAGCCAAGAACAGCCGCCAACAAGTTGGACTTAAACATAAAAGACAAAAAGTTTTGGGACGCGCAGTGGGGCATGCCTGTAATCCTAGCAACTCGGGAGACTGAGCTGGGAATGGGGCTCAGTGGTTAATTGCCCCTGGGCTCAATTTCTGGTGTCAAAGCAAACAACCCCTGCCCCACAAAAAACAAAAAACAAAAAACAGGTCACTAGTAAAGGATTCTTTAAAAAAAAAAAAAAAACACCTTGGGACTAAAATGTTAACATTTATCCTTATGATCTTGTATGAAAAAAATCTTCTTTAATCAGGCACAACAACAAAGTATCAACCATATAAGAAAAAGATTTTAAGGAGCTGGAGTGGTGGCTCAGCAGTTTCAGCACTTGCCTGGCATGCCTAAGGACACAGGTTCAAACCCCAGCACCAGGTACACAAAGAAGTGTTGGAGCAATGAAAGCCACATGAGAAACTAAAAAATAAAATTGATTCTTTTTCTCTCTCTCTTACTGTCCCTGTGTCTTTGAAAAAAAGAAAAGGGTTTTAAGTTTAACCATATTTACTGAAGACCTTTTTTGCTTACTAGCAGAAAGACAAAGATGCCATTAAAAAGAAAGAAAAAAATTACAAAGGAGATATTTATAAGCCATATATTATCTAGAATATATAAGAAACTTCTG
Organism: Aplodontia rufa; assembly: GCA_004027875.1. Lineage (NCBI taxonomy): Eukaryota > Metazoa > Chordata > Mammalia > Rodentia > Aplodontiidae > Aplodontia > Aplodontia rufa. Next base: position 5,538 of record PVKS010036932.1, read on the forward strand.
TGAATCAATAATACAACCAAGTTTTGAAAAGTGGACCAAAAGCCTGAGTAAGCATTTCACTAAAAAGAAACACAAGTGTCTATGAACATGCAACCAGATACCCATTAGTAATAAAAAAGGCCATCTAAAGCCACCGTGAAATGCCATTTTGCACTGTTAGAAACACTGGGGTGCCACAAGAATTCAAACACAGGCTCAAAGGTAGCTTGGCAACCTCTGTAAAGTAGTGTGGAGAATCCTCAAAAAACTAGGGATGAGCCCACCATATGATGCAGCTAATCCTCTCCTGGGTATTTTCCCAGAGGCGTTAGAATCAGCACATTACAGCGACACAGCAAAATCCATGTTTATAGCAGCTCAATTTACAATAGCTAAATTATGGAACCAACCCAGATGCCCCTCACTGGATGAATGAATCCAAAAGCTCTGGTACATATACACCATGGAGTTGTACTCGGCTATTAGAAACAATGATATTGCAGCCTTTGAAGGTAAATGGATGGCAGTGGAAGAAATCATGCTGAGTGAAGTCAGCATAACCCAGAGAGTCAAGGGTCGAATATCTTCACTCATCTGTGGAGGCTGGAGCTAGCCCCTGGCCATTGCGGAAGGAGGTCGATTCTCATGTTTTAAACTCTGAAAAGGTGTAGTGACACACAACCTAGGGCATTCGTGGAGATGTATTGGGGTGGGGAGGGGACAAGGGTGGGTAATTGGGGGGCCTTCGGGGGTAAATTAATTTTCAGAATTTATATATATTATATTGCTTCGTTAGAAGCATGTTTGATTGTTCAACAAATAAATTTCTTTAAAAAAACAAAAACCGAGTAGCTTGCCAAGGCAGCCTTTCCTTCTGCAGGGGGAGAGCCCGGAGAGGGCGCAGCCGGCGAGCGCACGCGCGAAGTCCTGCTTTTATCCTAAGGCAGCGCCGCCCCTCGCTCTGATAGGAGGAGCTGGGGGTTGCCACCGACCTGATTGGCTAATTTTAAAATTGGAAGGGGCGCCCGGAAAGGGCGTAATTAAAATGACTGTGATTGAATCTTACGTCGCAATTAGGGCTAAACACTACTTTCTGCAAATGGACCGCCAGACCTTCCGCTTATCACAGTCTCCCCGGCTCGAAATACAGAAGAATCAAGGGACTGGGTGCGGGCAGCGAGGGGTGACTCTGGTTTAGGAACACATGCGCGTCCTATTGTTACTTTATATGTATTCATGATTGTTCATTAACTCAACTCCTTAATAAAAAAATTTAGAAACCCCACTCTCCCCTTTTCCTTTTGGTACCTGTGGTTTCATTTTCGTTTTTCTTTCGTACCCCTTGGGGTTGCCACCCATCCTGGCTGTGTCAGCTTTCAGAGGTGGAAATTGCTCATTAGTCCGCCCTTCCCAGTGCTTTGGAAGCAGTCGGGGTGGTCGGGAGGACGGGACGCTCCTTGCTAGCTCAGTTGAAGCTGGTTTTCTTTCCAGGTGTCCATTAGTACTAAGTTGCCAGGCTTGAAGGGCCGAATTTCAAACACCGGAGAAGCCTAGAGTCCCTTTAACCTGAGGGGTGAGAGTGGAGCAGGGGGCCAGTGCGAATTCTCTTAGAAATCAGTCTTCGGTTTCTGGGTACGGAATTCTGCAGTGTTTCCCCAAGTGAGGGAGCCCACGCAGCAGCACATAATAAATGCCAAGAACAGATAAACAGATAACTGTATCAGCAGAAAAACAGGAACACATCCAAGTCCACCCATGCAGAGGGTAGGAAGATCTGTAGGTCTCAAATTGACTCAGAACAAACTTGTGCGTCTGACAGAGCTTTTTGTGATATTTATCTAATCTTCTGTATAAAAGCCCTTTCTTTATAACCTCCCAGCTTTACTTACTTTTGGGAGAATTGACACAAATGTGTATCTCAAGTTACATTAAAAGAACCATTGTCAGGCTGGCCTGGTGTGCACCAGGATGTGGGTTCAAACCCCAGCACCACGTGCACAAGGAAGTGTTGGAGCTACGAAGGCCACGTGACTGATTGATTCTCTCTTTCACTGTCTCTCTTTCTTTAAAACAACAACAAAACCATTGTCACTGCTTTTAAATGTCCTCGAATGGCAGTGCTTTGTCTACACTCACCTGCCAGGTGCTTAAGACCAAGTTGGTCACTGACACAGTGGTGCATGTCTGTAATCCCAGTGACTCTGGAGACAGGAGGATCATAAGTTCAAGGCCAGCCTCAGCAACTTAGCAAGACCCTGTCTCAAAATAAAAAATAAAAAGGGCTGGGAATGTGGCTCAGTGGCTAAGCATCCCTGGGTTAAATCCTTAAATCTCTGCCCCTCTCAAAACAATACCAAGTTGGTCAAAATTGATCTTGTTCTTATCTACTCTTTGGGTCAGCTAAGATTTGTCAGGATCGCTCTTGGGAACTTGTGAGAGGGCTCTTGGCTCCTTTAACTTTTACTCTACCAGTGGTGCCATCCACCAGGATGGGTCAGGGTCTAACTGACCACAGTTGGCTTCCCTTGGAAGCATCAGGGGCATTTCCCTCTCCAATTACCCTCCTCTTTGCAGCATGTGCATGACTGGCTTCCTGTTCTCTAGGGTCCTCTTGCTCCCCCTGATCAGAAGGTCATGTGACTCAGCAGAGTAGCAGGGCCCTTGGAAGGGGTCCTAACATTCCCTAGGTCCTGGCTGATCTTAAATACTGGCTGCTTTTTCTTTGGCCCTTTTACTTCCTGGACTTTGGTCTCCAAGTTTTGGGGTGCTCAACCACTGAGCCACATTCCCAGCCCATTTTTCATTTTTTATTTTGAGACAGGGTCTCACTAGGTTGCTCAGGGCCTCCGTAGGTTGCTCAGGCTGCTTTTGAACTTGCAATCTACCTGCCTCAGCCTCCTGAACCTCTGGGATTACAGGTGTGCGCCACCACACCCAGCTGATGTCTTTACTTTTAGAATTAGCCCTTCCACTTAATGTGGGTCAGTATTAGTCCTGGAAGTCCGTTCATATCCTATCTATTCTGTAGGTGATGGCTTACCGTCGTAAATTAACTCCGGCTGTTTTATTAGAAGCAGTGGTTGTACAGAACATTAGCAGGCAACAGTTATAAAGTTTTACAAGGAAAATACAAAATGAAGTTAAGAAGAGCAAAAACATTCACTTCATATAATGGCTGTGAACCAAGAAACACGACTTTTATGATCTAAGCCTTTCCTTAGGCAGGTATTACATCTCCTGTATGTTCTGAGATCGTAGTCATCTTCACAGCCAAAGTCTGTCCGTGCACACAACTCTAAATGAAGTTGAAGTCTAAGTCTAGCCTACCTTGGAGCCATCCTAACATGGAGCAGGGTGAGGGGCGGAGCCTTATCTCAGGTAGAGCGACTCTCTCGACAAATCAACACAATGCGACAGTGCAGCCGAGACGCGAATCAAACAAGGAGAGCTCCGAACTTTATTTTTGTGAAAAAAAAGTGGCAAAATGCTTTGATGCTTTACAATGCAACCTTTAAGCCAATCAGGTTCTCCGGATCATCTTTCAAGAGTACATTTGAATTCCTATCCTAACGTAAAGAGTAGCACAGGGGTTGGGGATTTAGCTCAGTAGCAGAGCGCACGCACAAGGCCCCAAGTTCAGTCCTCAGCCTTGGGGGGAAAAAAAGAGTAGCACAAGGGGCTGGGGTGGTGGCTCATTGGTTACGGCACTTGCATGGCATGCACAAGGACACAGGTTCAAACCTCAGCACCACGGACACAACCAAGTGTCAGAGCAATGAAAGCCACATGAAAAAACTAAATAAAATTGATTCTCTTTTTTTTCTCCTTCTCACTGTCCTTCTCTCTCTCTTTTTCTTAAAAAAGAGAATTTTTCCAGAAGAGGGAGTGGATCCCCATTAATGCCTCTCTCTTAAGAGGCATTTCTTCTTCCTGGGGGGCAAGTTACTTCCTCCTTAAACAAAAAAAAAAAATTAAGAGAGAGGGACAGTAAGAGAGAGAATTCGTTTTATTTTAGTTTTTCATGTGGGCTCAGGGTGTGGCCGAGGCTGATCTGTGTCCTTTATCATTATCATAGTGCCATCAACTTGAATTTCCCCACTGTCACTCGTACCCAGGGGCTCCTTTCGGGCCTTTTTCTCATTGATATTCAATGGGAGGAGGCCTTTTCCATCCTGTTCTTTAGGTTTACTGGAAGGTCTCTTTGCGAGAGGTGCATAAAGAGAAATGACGATTAAAGATAACATGGTATCAAATATGTGTAGTTGACACTTTAAGTCAGTTATTCCTGCCAAAGAAAATTCTTAGAAGCAGTGGGTATTGTGCTGTGAAAATTTTATAGAAGCCAACTCTCTGATTGGCCATTTAGAAAAACATGTGGGCTGTAGTTTCAAAGGCATCTTTACTCTTGCCAATTTAGATTGATCCTTTCTGTTAAAGATTTTTTTAATTCAGAAATTTATTTGTTGAACAATCAAACAAGCTTCTAATGGAATAATATAATATATATGTAAATTCTGAAAATTAGATTTATCCCCAAGAACCGCCCCCATTACCCACCCTTAGCCCTCCCCACCTCCTTCCCAATACATCTCTACAAATGCCTTAGGTTGTATGACATTACACCTTATCCGGATTTAAAACAAGATAACAGACCTCCTTTCTCAATGGCCAAGGGATCCATTCATTAAATTTATGAGTACTCATTAAACTACAAGCCAATTTGAACACCATGTACATTGATGTGGGCATAAGTACATATATAGACACAGCATGCAATACACAAGTAGACACAAGAATACATAAGACGGACAGGAAGCACAGATTTTTTTCTTTTAAAGAGAGAGGGACAGTGAGAGAGAAGAGAAAGAAAGAATCAATTTTAATTAGTTTTCATACACCCTTCGTTGCTCCAGGACCATCATTGTGTACGTGGTGCTGGGGTTATGAACCTGCATACTCGCGCATGCCAGGCAAGAGCCGTAACCACTGAGCCACCACTCCAGCCCAATGAAGCAAAGATTTGATAGCTCTTTACCAGGTATTAAACCTGTTCAGGTAGGAGGCAAAAGAACTACCAGCTTTAACCTTTAGAAATCAAAATAGAGCCTTTCACAGATTTTTACAATATGCCCCATCCACGAAACGGGCCTGTGCAGCTGGGAACGTTAGGAATAGAGTCTGCAGCCACGGAGGATCCTGGAATCCAAGGCTCAGGTGGCCCCTTGACTTCCAATTACTACTATTTATTTCCTGGCTCAGTACTCCTCCAAGCAAAAGAAGACTTGTCCATATGAGATCTTTCCATTGTCCTTCCCTGTCCCTGGGCCTAGGATTTTTACACCCCATTTTTTTTGTAGGTACCTGTAACTGAGTTTCCCTCTGTGTACTCAACCCCATCATTGGTGCTTTCTTGTACACCCCATACACCCATGCACTCAGTCCCCTTTCTGGGGATTTCTTCCACACCCATCCTAATTTCCTGGGTGTGGTCTCATGTTTCTGAACAGAGTCTCAATCCCCGCTTTGGGGATTTCTTGCACTCAGCTCAGTCACACTCACCCAACTTCCAGGATGTCCTGACCACCAAGGAAGTTCTTCTTCCTTGGTCCAGGCACAGAGTTGCCTGGTCGCTGCAGTATTTGCTAGAACTTTTCCCCACATTGCCAATTCACTTTCAATTTTGGGTCCAAGGTCAGCCTCATGGATCGCAGTTTCCTCCCCCACTCCGAGGCCACTACAAGGCAGTGGTGTGCATCTCCTCTAGGGAGGGAGTCCCCATGACCACGTAGACCATGTACGGAGCCCTGCATTGGGTGCCAAAATTTTTAGAAATACTGGAGTGCCACATGCTTGGAAGTAACTCTTCAAGGCAAACTTTCCCTTCTGCAGTGGGGAGTGTAGCCAAAGAAAACCCAGCCAGCCAGCACAGGTGGGGGGCTTTATCCCTAACGCAGCACTGCTCCTGGCTCTGACGGGAGAGGCACAAGGTCACAATCCATGCAACTGGATTACTCTAAAATACTTACAAGGTCTATAATTAGATTGTACATCCTAATTAAGGCTAAATATTATATTCTTTTTTTAAGAGAGAGAGAGGGAAAGAGAAAGAGAATAAATTTTATTTATTTTTTCATCTGGCCTTTGTTTCTCCAACACTTAGTTATGTATGTGGTGCTGGGGTTCGATCCTGGGTCCTTGCTCATGCCAGGCAAGCCCTCTAACTGCTGAGCCACTGTTCCAGCCCCCTCAATGCTACATTCTGAAAATGAACGACTGGACTTTCTATTTCTCACAACACCCACTTGGCAAAGCTAAGGGGTCTGACAACAGGGTGGCAAGGATACGGATCAAGAGGACACTCAGATGATGGGACACGAAGATGACGAGAGCTGCATAAACTAAACACGCGGAGGAGCAATCGGGCGTTCTCCCCCTTCCTGTGTGAAGATGAGGTCTTTCTGTCTGTCAGTGCCTGGCTGGGCCGGTGACTAGCACTGAAGGTTGGTGAGTGTCTGACCAACTAACTATGAACTGAATAACACGTTTCCATTTCCCATGAGACGGCTCATGTTGACGTAGAAGGTGCTCCCTGCACCTAAATCCCAGCGAAATAGCATAGGCCAGGGCCCCAGCCAGACTGAGCACACAGTGACAGTAAGAACTTTGATTGCAGTGTTTGATCGATTGAAATTGGGGAGCGGGTCTTTTGTTTTAATCTAGCATGTCCTAACTATCACTGTCACTAACTCATTAAGCAGAGCGTTCCATGACCTAAGAGCCAGGAATTCCACTTTCAGAAGTTTCCCCAGAGACGATGCTGCACAAAAGAACCTTCACAGCAACACTGTTGATGACTGCAAAAGAACCCTGCAGCACCAACGCACCCTGCTGCAGGGTGGCTTCACGCGTCACGGCGCGTGGTGTTCACCAACCCTAGTGCACCCTGGTGGAGGGTGGCTTCATGCATCATGGTGCATGTTCACCAACCCCAGTGCACCCTGGTGGAGGGTGGCCTCACGCATCACGGTGTATGGTGCTTACCAAATAAATCACAGGACCACACGAGTCTTACAAATATGATTTGGAATAACCAAAGCAAGTCACACAAGTCTCCATACAGCTCGGTTTCATTTTCATTAAGCTCAAAAACAAGCGTAACTAAATAACACAACTTTAGGACAAAAAAATTATACAATAAATTATTTTTTTTGAAGCAAGAAAAAGACCCAAAATTTCCAAGATAGGGTGCCTGGGAGTGGACAGCAGACGAGGAGGGGAAGTTCCACCCTGATGGTCTTGACTTTGACCTTACAAAGTGTCAGATGCCGGTTTTTCAGGCTTTGAGGCACTAAGGGCCCTGGCAGCAGTCCTCAGCTCTGCCACTGGAGTGCAAAGGCAGCCTTCGACCACGTGGGTGTGTGGCTGAGCTGAGTGCCCACGTGTGGACTCCACAATTTGTGTTTCAGAATCTTATGTGCCCACTGTGTGCACCCATGAATATGTGGCAACAACCACAGATATAATTCACCAATGAAAATAAGAAAAGATTTAAAAATCTTATGTGCCATGAGATATTGTTCTTCTGAACTTTTTAACTAAATGAAAATGAAGAAACCATCCTTAGCTCAGAAGTCATGGAAAGGAAAATGGTGCCAGACACGGCCATGGGCATTGGGTGCCCCTGCGTCTGTGCTCAGGCTGGGCTGTGAGCTCCCAGGGGTGCCCTTTGCCTTGAGCCTCGTGCCTTTCTGGAGTGTTCCATGGACTGGTACAGCGGCTCAAGGGGACAAAGGCAGAAGGTGAGGGCATGCACGGGCCACAGCACAGGCAAAGGTATTTAAGTTCTTTCTTCAGTATCGCCTTCTTGACTCCACACTCGGGGCCTCATCCTTCTTCTGACAGTGGAGGCCGTCATGTGCTAAAGACAGAACTAGCAGAAAATCTGGAAGGGAATATTCACTGCATCCTATTTTGACGGTAATTATAGCTGGACCACTGGTCCATGTGATTGAATTGAAATCTTTGTTTTGTAATTTTTGTGGTGCTGGGGATTGAACCCAGGTCTGCACACACAGGCACCCCCACTGAGCTCCCTCCCCAGTCCCCGGTGTGATGGACTGGAAACTGCCATTTTCGATGGGTTTCAAAAAAGTCAGCCCAGTCCTGTTAAGCAGCATCTAGGAAACAACGGTTCACCACCAGGGTCATGTACCTCTGTTCAAAGTGGCACATGCACTTAGCCGGGCACGGTGCAATCCCAGTGACCCAGGAGGCTGACACAGAAGGATTGCAACCTCAGCAACAGAGTGCGGCTCTGAGCAACTTAGCGAGACCCTGTCCCAAAATACAATATAAAAAAGGGTGGAGAATGTGGCTCCATGGTTAAGCGCCCACGGTTCAATCCCCAGTACAAAAAAAAAAAAAGTGATACAGTTTTTAAAGGTCAACTCTTTAGTGCTAGAGGAAGCTCACCAGGGGCAATCCTGGGTATCAGCTACGGTGATGGGGTTTTCATTTTAAAAGGACACAACAGCGGGATCGCTCCATCTCCCTTGCTTCTTGTCAGGCGAGTTCTGGCAGCTCCTCAGATTCCACGTCACACTTCACATCCTCCTTCTTCTTCCTCTGGAAATCGGCAACTACAGGCATCTTCCTCTTGGGCAGTCTGTACTGGTTTCATAAATGCTAGAAAAGAGTTGAAGACACTTCCATCGTGTGTCCGCTTTAGTCACATAGCACTCACTCTCCGGGAACCTCGGTGGGACGGGTCTAAGCAGCAAGCATTCTCAGCTGTGATTTCAGCAAACTTACCCACAAGAGAGGCCACAGTGTACATAGCTTTTGCTAAGGGTTATTTAAGATCTGTTTGCTTTAACTCAATATTTTACTGATCTTTAAAAACTCTTTTCTGTATTTTCTACAATGGCAGAGAAGGACTTACGCGTCACACTGCAGGCACAAGATGATGGCCATATCCCAGTCAATCCCGCACTTCATATTCTAGCCTCGGGGTTACTTATCTGAGATGACAGTTTCTCTGAAAATTCTGCACTGCCCAGTCCAAAGATATGTCCACTACTTCTCTCCATCAGGAACCAAAGTGCCTCAGCTCCTGGGTCTTGTTTTACATGTTAATGTGAAGTATTTATATCACTGCCAGGCAACTTCCAAATCCCAAACAGATATTTCCTTAGAGCCTGACAAGGCAGAGGCCCTATCCTGATTTCCCATGCTTGATACCACAACCACCACCACCACCACCAAACAACCACACCGTCATCGGAAGCCAAGAAAAACTACCAGGCGTTCAGAAATGCTGGTGTGCTGCCTCCTGAAATTGGATCAAAGAGTAACGAATATGGAAATGCGCTTCAGGCGGGGGGGTGGGGTGGGGGGGGGTGGGGGGGGTGACGTGCCTTTCCATGTCCTGGCTGCTAAATGCCGCTGAAAACTCCAGACGTTATACATAAAACGAACATGAGAAGGCGGAAAGCAGGTAGGCTGCCCACGAATCTCAGGGCCCCGAGGAGCAACAGGGAAATGAGTTTGTGGGTTTTCTTTCTGCCTCAGACACCCCAGACTGGGACCTGGAGAAGCAGCAACCTAGAAATGCCAACGGGTACAAATCTCAAGAAAAGTCTTCTCTCTCCACCTGCAAGGGCAGGAGACGGGCAGCCTCGCAAGACTGGAGGCTTTCAGACAACCGTCGCTCAACTATAGCAAAACATCACGGAAGGAATGATGGCCCCACAGCCAGCCCACCAGGAAGGGCTAAGGCTCAGCTGCCCCTGCTCCCGGGGTCAGGGGAGGCCTGGTGGGGAGTCAGACGCTACCTAAGGTGACAGCCATGAGGCTGGAGCCCCGACCACTGCAATGCAATAGGGGCCATAAAGGAAGCAGGAGCTGTTCTCCTCCCAGCCTGGGTGGTGCTGGGTGGTGCTGGTGGAGCCAGAACCTCGCCACGAGTGGGGAAGGAGCCCTTCGCCCCAGGAAGTCCAAGGTAGAACCTGTGCCTCCACTCCCATCTGGCTTTGCCACCTGCCACCCGCCTTCCTGCTCTGGAAAGTCTCAGAAAACAGAGGATTTAGGTTGGGTCCAGGTCTCACACCACAATGAAGGCCAGATGTGTGTGCTTCAATTAAGAAATCACGTATTCCACAACCAGGAAGATGTCGGCATGCGAGGATGAAAGACAGAGCCTCAGAATAGGACAAGATTGTTAAGCTGGGCACAGTGGCACACACCCGTAATCCCAGCAGCTCGGGAGGCTGCGGCAGGAGGTCGCAAATTCGAGGACAGCCTCAGCAACTCAGCAAACCCTCAGCAGCTCATAGAGACCCCGTCTCAAAACAGAAAAGAAAAAGTGCTGGGGATGTAGCTCCATAGTTAAGTGCCCTGGTTCAGGCCCCAGGACCAAAATCCGAAATCCAAACCCAAGAACAGGAGATCACGTGCAGCACATGAACACTGACTACAGAGCACCCATAAGTCCTCAGGGAAGAACAGGTGCCCGTGGGAAAGGCCTGCGGGTCGCCTCCCTAGTGAGGAAACCTGAACGGACAAACGCGCAAGGAAGTCAACTTCCTCAGCTGTCAGGGAAATGCAAATTAAAGCCGCAGGAGACACTACTGCCACCCACCAGATGGATAAAAATAGCCTGGCCAGCTGTTCACAGAGACTGCAGCAACAGGAGCCCTGGGGAGGCGGAAAGCTCGGGAGGCTCACATCCCAGCCTTCTCCACCATGGGTTCAACAACAGAAGCCACGCTGTGTGCAGAGACAGGACCATAAAGACACCGCAGGCTGGTCTGCAGCCACCCACACGGAGAGGACTCGGGGTCCAGAGGACGGCGGCCCACGGTGCACCAGGAATGGAAATCCACCAGGGTGACTCAACAGGGGACGAAACTTCAAGACCCACTGTGGAGTGAAAGCAGCCAGCCCCAGGGTCCACGGTGCCCCCACCCGAGTGCACTACGCTGTCACCAGCACCCCGCGAAGGAGGCGAGGCACTGCTGAGAGGCTGGATGTGGTTAGCAGCGTGGGGAGCCACGGCTGCCGTCGGCAAGGGGTCCGTGACGGGTTTCCGGGGAGCCCTTTAGCTTCCACTTTTAGAGTTTATTTTACAACAGTTCGTTAAACTTGACATTTATGCGCTTTCCTGGATACCTCCAAATGTAAAAAGGGCTTTGATTTTTTTAAAGAGCTTTTAGATAAGTTAGCATAGCATGCTTTTAGTTGAGACTGTACGAATGCTCCTCCTCGAGTGCTTTTAACAACCTGTGAGCAGCCACCTGCCTGCCTTCGGTGCTGGGGTACAGCTTTGCCCTCTGAATGCTCCTCTATCCACGAACTCCTAGTGAATCTGGCCTATGATCCCTCATCCATGAAGACCAAGTGCTGGTTCCCGCGCCATAAACCATACGCTCCCTTACAAATACAGGCAGCTTTTGCTTGGTGGGTGCTGACCTGTGCATTGCCAGCTGGGTTCCTCATAGAAACAGTTCCTTAGTGAACAGGTTAACAATGCAAGGCGCTGCATTTAAGCTGGACTGGTGTGATAACAAGCTGCTTAGTTCAAGTCCCTCTAAGCCCCCTCCTAGGTCTCTGTGCCTTCTTCAGGCTTGGATCTAAACTGAAGTGAGGGCCATCTGAGGAGTAGCTCCAGATGGAGCAGAAGTCCTTCGCTGATCCCGCTGTGCCAGTGTTTCCCTGGCTGACTCCACCCCCACCCCCAAATGTCATTTTCCTGCAGTCCCTGGACATGCTCTGCCCCAGCCAGTCTTTCCCCAGTCAGACCTAGTGACATGTGGGGTCGTGGGGCTGGGTCATCTTTGCTGGAGTTCAGGGGCACCCTAGTCTTCGCTCCGGTGGCCACTCCCTACCAGCAGCTGTGAAACAGCCCCTGCTGGTAGCCACTGAGCTCCTCATGTGTGTAACTTAAACAGAATCCTCTTTTCCTCCCCACTAAAAGGCCCAGCCCAGGAGCGCTCAGATCTGGTCAGTGGCCTTACGTTGTTTGAATATATACAGGCACTTCTTCCTGCCCCATTTGACGACAAAGAGCCGGAGCACCAGGCAGAGCAGCAGGAAGACCACCATGGCCGAAGTCACCGCCAGGAAGAAGGTGAGGATCTGCACAGAGGGCCCTGCGGGGGAGGAGCAGAGGTGAGGGCTGCTGGAGGCGGGGCGGGCACAGGTGCTTTATTGCTACCCTTCACCATGCCTTGACCACTTCCAGCCCATGATGCTAGTAAGCTCAGATGACATTAGGAGTCCTCCTGAGGCCTTCTAGCAGGTAGGAGATGTGGGGCCCTACAATCCCCACTGGGCACTCAGAAGGTGCGGCATTGGTTTAGGAGGGTCTCATACTGAAACTCGCTTGAGAAAAACCCAATGATCCCCAAAGGCAGGGTGGAGAGAGAAAGGGCCCATGGGTGCCAGCCTTACAGCACTGGGGCTTTCCACAGCCTGGGGGACGCGAGACATCCACTCTGCTCTAGCAGCAGCAAGCCTGCTCCCTGGCTCTCCCGCAGGGACAGGCGTGGTAACAAGGTCATACCTGGAGAGATGTCGGGCAAGGCGGGTCCACATACCACGTCGCTGTCCTTCCTCCCCTTCACAAGCACTGACTTCCCATCCAACGAACAGCTTGGACGGTTGAAGGAAAAGAGTTCCAATGATTAATAGAGGTAAAGAGAATTCCAATTAAGAACTTTGACATTTGCCACCCACTGAAGTTGCCTCATGACAAGAGCGCAGGGAAAATGGGCAGATGCCAGGGAAAAGCTCCACTCGACCGTCTGGGTTCCTTCAGCTTTCAGTTGGCTTTTGAGGCTCCACATGATTCACCCTGCTCCATTTCCCATCGGGGTTCTTGCCTCCCAGGCTGAGGACCCATGCCCGCTCCCTCCTGCTCCAATGCTGGCACAGTCCAGGGTGCTGTGCCTGGTTAGCCTCTCACCTTCCCCACCCCACACACTTTTCACTCCTATTCAGCCATCTCAGGCACATGCGAAGGGCTGCAAAGGGTTAGAGGCCGAGCCTGGCTTCAGACACAGGGTCTACAGAATGAGCCTGGGCAAGCTATGATGTCTGTCTGAGACTCAGTTTTCTTATCTGCAAAGTAAGGATGGTATATGCTCCCAAGACTGTTATGAAAAGAAATGAATGAGTGCCTCACTTCCGCACACCTGATATGCCCAATAAATGGTAGATATCCCCAGCACCAACAGCATTATAACCATCATCACCATCACCATCATCATCACCACCATCACTACCATCACCACCATCATCACCACCATCACCACCACCACCATCATCACCATCACTATCACCACCACCACCGTCATCACCATCATCACCATCATCATCATCACCATCACTATCACCACCACCGTCATCATCATCATCACCATCATCATCATCATCACCATCACTATCACCACCATCACCCCCATCACCATCACCAC
>PVKS010036933.1:0-18991 GCA_004027875.1 Aplodontia rufa
TACTAGGGGGTGTCTCACCTGAAGAGCTAAGGTCCTACGGAGACTTGGCTGTGCACAGAACTCAGAGCCTGAAAGAGAGCCCAGCCTGCCCCTTTTGTTCAAAGGTTCCTGAGGCTGATGTCAGACCCTGCCTTGTTAGAGAGTTGCAGTCAGCTTTGGAGAGGCTGAGGCAGGTGGTCCCCTTGAGAAGAATATGCCCTACTGTGTTGAGATCTGTTCACAACCTCCTTCTGTTTAGGAGTGTAAGAGGGCTGGCAGGAGGTCACTGCCTGTAAGACTTGTGAGTTGGATAGGGAATTCACAGTTCCACACAGCCCCCTGGGCAGACAGCTTGGTCACGGGGTGGTAAATTTTGTTTTTCTGTCCATGGAGACTGGGATCCCAAGTCCATGCTTAAACAGTGGGTTTGGTTTCACTTTTGCCAAGTGAGTGAGCAGCCCCACCCTCTGGGAGCAATTAAGTCTAAGGGCTTGAGACTCAGCTCTTGCAAACTATGTGCAGGAGTGAAAAGGTGTTGCCCTCTGTGACCGAGTTAGGATACTTGTGCAATTTCTCTTTTCCAGGGTAGCTCCCTGGCCCCCAGCTGTGGAACTGCCAGGCACTGGAGCTGGAGAGGATGTTCCCAGCTCCACACAGCTCCCTGAGCAGACAGCCTGATCACAGGGTATTTAAGACTGTTTTTCTGACATGGAACTGAGGTCTCTAGTTCGTGCCTGCGCGTAGAGGATGGGTCTGGTTTCACTTTTGACAAGTGAGTGAGAGACTAGGTCTACTCTCTGGGAAACCTCAAAATGGTGGGCGGAACTGGCTAGCTGAGGAGCATGGACAGCTGTAGGTTTGCTATTGCGTGCAATTAAGTCCCGGAGTTATAGTATAAGCTCTTGCAAATTATGAGAGAGTGGGCTAGAAGGCGTTGCCCACTGCAACCAGGTTAGAATACTTGTGCCATTTCCTCCCCTCCAGGGTGGATCCCCTCCCCCTGGCTGTGGAGCCTGTTGAGTGGGCAGGACAAGCTCATCGTTTAGATTCGTTAATGCAAGGCTCTTTTCTTTTGGCATTAAAAAATTAGGGGGGTTAATGATCCCTCACACCTAGAGCCCGGTCCTATCCTTGGATACTGCCTCCCACTCCTGCAGCGTGAAGTATTACTCAGAAGCGTCTCAGGATCACTGGTTGTGGGATGGTTGCCATGTTCCCCGCTCTTGTGATTCCACTTTTGAGAAATGTCTGGTTGGTTATTTTGCCCATTTATTCATTGGGTTATTTGTTTCCCTTGTGTTAAATTTTTCTGAGTTCTTTATTTATTCTGCATATTTAGCTCCTATCAGAGGAGTAACTGGTAGATATTTTCCCATTGTTTAGGCTTTCCCTTCACGTTTCTTATTGTTTCCTTTGCTGTGTAGAAGTTTTCTAATTTGATAATATGTGATTTATTGATTCTTACTTTTATTTCATTAGCTTTTGGCATCATGTTAAGGAAGTTGGTACCTGTGCCAGTAGTTGGAGTATTGAGCTGATATTTTCTCCTAGCAATTGCAATATTTCTGGTCTAATTCCATAGCCTTTGATTCACTTTGATTTGATTTATGTGCATAGTGATAGGTTAGGATCTAGCTTCATTCTTCTACAGATGGATATCCAATCTCTCAGTGCCATTTCTAAAAAAGGCTATTTCTTCTCAAACGTTTGATTTTGGAATATTAGATAACTGTGTCTATATGGGTTTTTTTCTGTATCTTGTATTCCATTGATCCACATGTGTTTCATTTAAAGTGAGAAAGGCAGGGGCAGAGAGAGAAAGTTTTATTTTTTTCTCCTGATTTTTGTTTTTCTTTTTTTTTATTTGTGTGTGTGGTGCTGGGTATCTATCCCAGGATCATGCACATGCCAGGCAAGTACTCTATACCTGAACAATCTCTCCAGACCTTCATATTTTTTTAATTTCAATACCATGCTTTTTTTATGAATAGAACTGTACAGTTTAATTTGAGGTCAAAACTTACTCTTCTTGCTCTAGATTCCTTTGAATACTCTGGGTCTTCTATTGTTCCACATGAATTTGAAGACAGTTTTTCCCCCTAATACTGTGAAGAACATCATTGGCATTTTGATGTGGCTTTCACCAAATTAGTATAACACTTTTGGTAATATGGTCATTTTGACAATATTAACTGAGTTTTCCAAGAACACGGAAGGTCTTTCATTATTCTAGTATGTTCTTCAATTCCCTTCTTTTGTGTTCTATAATTTTCATTGTGGAAATTTTTCACATCCTTGGTTAGATTATTCAAACTTGTTTTATTTTTGGGAGTAAATATGAATTAGATAGTTTTCCTGATTTATGTCTCAGCAGCATCATTATTATAGAAAAGGGAAGCTATTGATTTATAAATGTTTATCTTGTACCCTGCTTCTTTGATAAATTCACTTTTCAGCTCTACAAGTCTTCTGGTGTACGTTTTCAGGCTTTCTGCCTACAGGTTCAGGCTGGGGAAATCTTAAAGAAGATATTTAGATGACTATACTACAGACACTGGATGAAAGATAAATAGGGCAATATGAGCTCAGGACCAATTAGCCTATAGATGAAAACAGGGAATCCAGACAGAGGTTCATATATATGGAGAACATATCGATGGCAATTCTAGATCTAGGGTGTGTTCATGTAGAACTAAATGTTAGGAGACACCTAACATATTTCATCCATGTACAAAAATAAATTTCAGAAAGTTTGCAGTTCTAAATGTAAAATAAAAAATAGTAGTTTCCGGAGAGAAAGTAAAAATTACATTCATGGTTTTTGCCTCAGCAAATAATTTTACTAAGATAAAGACAGCAAGCACTGAAAAGAAAGGTGGGAAGATAAATTTGAGTAATGTAATATTATAAACATCCATTCTACAAAAATTCATATGAAGAGAGGAAAAAATAAAAAAGTTAGAATAAGAAAGGAATGTTTACAGCACTTATAACAGTACAAGTACTTATTTCTAGAGTATATTTTAAACATCTGTAAATCAATATGAAAGGGAAAGAATTTCATGTGAAGAATGAGTAAGATTCTTTTTCAGACAAATTAAACAAAAGGGTAACCTGAATTCAGGATGTGTCAGTGTTGGAGAGCTTGCCTAGCATGCACAAGAGCTTGGTTTCATCCTCAGTGCTAAAAGAAGAAAGAAAGAGAAAAAAGAAACATTTAATTCTTAATAAAAATATGGAAATATGTTCAATACTCCAACAGTATACCTAATATAAATAAATAAATAAATAAATAAATAATAAATACTCCCAATATTGAGTTCTGTTAAAAATAAAGGACTCCAAGGGCATCCAGGACACCTATCACCCAGGACTCCTGCACAAAGTGCAACTGACCCACCAGTAGCAGTAATGGGCCCCCAGGGAACCTCAACTTAGGGAAAATGAATAAACAAACTACAAAAGGTTCACCTCAATCCCAGAACTCCCCTAACAAGGAACCCCCTGATAGGGTGCTGGATGAAAACCTAGGAAAAAAATAACCAACGATCTGATAACTAAAAGGACCTATTAACCAAAGGAAGATTTAATGAAGAGAGTGAGAAAACTCTATTATCAAAGAAATAGGCAGCCCACATCTACCTTTGTTTTACTTAAATATTAACTATTTTAAATGAGAAAAATATATTAATTTAAAACATGTTTAATAATTTTAAAGTGTTCCTATATTGTAGTCCTTTATATAACCTTTAACTCATGTGTGTCAAAGAATACAGAATGTGCTGGGACTGGTGGCACAGAGTGTAATCCTAGTGGCTCTGGAAGCTGAGGCAGGAGGATCATAAGTTCAAAGCCACCCTCAGCAATTTAGTGAGGCCATAGATAATTTATAGTAACCCTGTATCAAAATACACAGGACTAATAGAGAACATTACTTTCATAAGTTCACAATTATATTGAAAGGGAGAAATATATTCATATACATTTTTAGGATTTTAAAGAAAATGTGATGTGTATTAGTGGATAAAGAAGAAATTATGGCATTTGCCTGTAAATGGATGTAACTGGAAACTGTAATGCTAAGTGAAATAATTCAGTATCAAAATGTCAAAGATTGAATTCTTTCTAATGTGCAGAAGCTAATAAAATAAGGGGGAAGAAAGAGAAGGAAAGAAGGGAGGGAGGAAGGAAGGAAGGAAGGAGAGGAGGGGAGGGGAGGAGCAAGGAGGGAGGAGAAAGAGAGAGAGAGAGAAAGGAAAGGAAGAGGGAATTCCATCAAAATTTAGTAAAGATCAGTAGAATAGGCAAAGAGGACTGAGGAGGCCAGAAGGAGGGATGAGATAAGGGAAGAGCAATGGGATGGATCTTACTGAACATTTATATGTACATACATGAATATACCACAAAGAATTTCAAAATGAAGTGTATCCACAAGACTCTAATTTTAAAAAAAACACAAATAAATTTCAAAAATACTAGTATATTAGGGACAGGAAAGAGGGAAAGGGAGGAAGTTACAGGTACTGTTTTAAAGCAAATTATATTCCATGATTTTGTGATTATGTCAAAATATATATATATATCAATAAATATGAAAAAGTGTATATAATGTGCTTCTTCTTGATTAAATAAACCTATAGGGTAGTTGAAGTAAATAATCATACTTGTCTGTAAGTAAAGAAGTACATACAATCCCATTTAAATAGATGGGTAAAAAATAAACGAAAGGTACATAAAAATGCATGGAAGTATAGCATAATCTCCAGTAGAATATTCAAGAAACTAAAAATAATCATTACTCCTTAGAAGGAAAGCTATATGGATACAGAATAAGGAAGGAAGAAAGAATTTTATCATACACTTTTTGGACCTTTTGCATTTTGTATAAAATGCATTAAATTTATGTTGAAATAAATTTAAGTGTGAAAATTTTAGAGAAAAAATGTGACATCTTTCTACATGCCTTGGCTCAGGTTCAAATGACTCAGGTTTTGTTTTAACTAGTGTTTTTCCATTTTCTGTAAAAGGTCAGTCAAGAAAACAGTGGACAATGTTTAATTCCTCTGCTTTTGGTATGAAATTTTGATCATCAGAAAAAAAGCTATTACTGATAATCAATACTGTAAAATATTTTTTAATTCTGTTTTTAGATCTTTTCAAAAACATATTTATAAGTGCTTCCAATTCTTATTGTGAAAATTTAGTATTATTTTGGGTCCTTATTTTATCCTGGAAAGTAGTTCAACTTTTCTAAAACTTCATTTTGATTTAGGTGGTATATTTTATTCCCACAGCAATCTTAAAAGAAGGTTCTATAATATGAATAGTACTTGTTCTTAAATTTTTTCAAAATCCTGAATTTATTTCTGATAAGTCTTGTAATAGCTTCATATTTTAAAGATGAGTTCATGAAATCCTGTTTTCATATTGGATTTTGTTAGTCACTGCACATTGCCTTTAGTGCTATAAAATAATGAATTATTCTTTTCCATATCCTTCAGAGAAGATGGTAAAATCCCAATTCCTAGCTATGTCAATTAATATCTCAAGCATATCATATATTTCTAGTCTGAGATACCACCACTAAAATGATCAAAACAGACTACCTGGAACAACCACTGTAGAAACATTACTGGCTTCTATGCAAATCTCATAGGGAACTGAGACTGCTAAAATTGGAGAGTCAGTTTATCTCAAGCATGGCATGTATTATTTTCATAAAAATTATAAGGCTATTTTGAATTTAGTTAATGGATTTTTCTACCCCAGATTTGTAAATTGGACTTATTTGATTGACAATCAATCAGTAATTTTTATTTTTTTCTAAAATTCCACTTTTTAGTAATCTCTTTAGATTCTTCCATGTTCCTTTCCCTATAGTAGTTCTCAGCCTTTTCTTATGATCATTAAAGACTCAACACATATTTCCTATGATTTCAAGAACACAGTTTTTTCCTTTGCCTGATCATACCCTGCAAGTACTCTGTAAAGTGCTAAGAAGTTCAGGCTTTCAATTGGCACAGAGCAATGAAGTTGATCAGACATGGTCTGAAGAAAATAGAAAATGAATGCAGTTAAAAATTATGGGTTACATTTTCAACTTTTATTCTTCTGACTTTTGACTTAACATGAAATTAGTGTTTGTCAACTCCTTCATCTCTGTCAGGGTGTTTTTGTGTATGTCTGTTTTGTGAGATAGAGAGTAGATGGCATCCCTCCACACACATACATATTTTGGGAGTCAAAGTTCATGGGATTTTATATTTGTATGGTAAGAACTTGGAAACCTGGAGTATAAGAAATACACCTGTTAAACTTATGGAATTTATCAACAAAGGTGTATTCCTTTCCCAAGCATTTTTTTCAGACTTTAAACTTATGTTGGGATGCTGCTACATAACATTAAAATAGTTTAAATGTTTTTCTCTTGGTTTGATGCTAAAAAATATTCATCCTACACACTCTCATTTTTACTTGTCATAATCAGAGATCACTGAATTATTTTCCTCATGGCTGCCCAAATGAATTAATAACTCCTTACTTGAAAATGAACTTCTTCTGGAAAGTGTATCATTAACCCTGGGAGAAATTACTTCTGAAGAATGGACATATATTTCTATGTAAAAAACAAGGACACAATATATTCAGTAATAGATTTAAAACATGTTTATAAAACATATCACATAAATCAATATCCTGATATTAATAGATGGATAGGATTTCCTCTGCTTTCTGGTTTCATTTGATATTCATTATTCTAAAATCTGTGTGGCCCATGAACACCTGGGTGATCCTAGCTTTAATGGGTGTTAATTTCATTGTTTTCTCCTACATTATTATGCAGCTGCATATTCTCCCACACTTCATTATCACCCACAGTTTTTTAAAATATATTCAACCCCAACTGACTGACAAAATGTCCCTAGCCAAGCCTCATTTCATTTACTCTTTTTTTTTGTATTTTTTTTCATTTACTCAATACAAACTACTAACATGGACCTCCAATACCTATATTTTTGGAAAGAAGGCAATTTAATGAAAAGATTCAATATTGTAGTTGGGTTAGTACTTGATGAAATAGCATAAACTTAGGACAATGTGATTTTTTTTAACAGCAAGGTAAAATCTTTGTTGATTATTAAAATGATTCTAGGCTTCCTCTGTAAAATAAACACTTGAGAATAGTCAGAAAATTGGATAAAACTAAGAATATTGAACAGGGATTTCCTTATTAAATAAATATCTTGAAAGCTACAACAATCAAAAGAGTATGAAACAGTCACCAGAATAAAATATAATGTAAAATAATATCTAAATAAATCTACAAAGCAATAGCAAAGATTTAAGTCACCAAAAATGGTGTACAGAGACCAATAAAGCATTTAAAAAATTAAATAATGCAAACTGCTAGAAAAAAATAGGAAGAAAATGATTACTCTCATAACTCTAATAAAAGACAAGGTAAACATCTGACACTATTTTCTATCAGATAACTAGCACAATTATCTATCAGAAATGCAAAGTTAAAAAACATGAGTTGTACTGTACAATGTTTGCAAGAGATAAAGCTATTGTCATACATACTTGATAATATTATAAAATGCACTTTCTTGGGTGAAATTGGATTCATAAATTAAATTTTGATCTAGCATCATATGCCCAAGAAATTGGTTGCTAATTGCACAAAGATCTATATTCATGTATGTTCATGTCAATATTGTTCATGTTAATACAAAAGTATAAAGCAACTTAAATGTCCAACAAAATGGGATTTGTTAAATAAATTCTTTCATATTACACAAGTGAATACTATGCAATAATAGTAAAGTACAAATACTGACTTACAAATTGTAAAATGTAAATTTTATTTTATTTTATTTTTTATTTTTTTTGGCCTTCAAAGCAGTTTTATATGATTCAACCTAAATGTTATGTATAACATAATAGTATATATTAACACTGTCATAATACTTATAATAGATTCAATTAGTAGCAATACATCAGTATATCCATTACATTACCATACATTATGTCATTGTATATTGTTATAGTAATGCTAATGTTAATATATTTATATTATCAATACATTAATTGATATTAACATTAATATAAAGAGGGTAAATTTATTTTAGTAAAGAACCATAAAATAAATATTTTAGGTTTAGTCAGTTCTGTAGCTTATGTCATGCTCATTCCACATTGCTCAAAAGTGGTAGTTCAAAAACAGTCTTAAGCAATCCATAAAAGAATGAGTGGGGCTATGTCCCACTTTTCTAATGGAGGATGAGTTTTGAATTCCCACATCAAAAAAATTATTATTCTTTGGTCTTTTTTCCCCACTATTAAAAGAAGTAAAATTGATTCTTAACTCCTGAAATATAAATAATAATAATAATAATAGGCCTTGGCCACATTTGTCTGATGTGCTGCAATTTGCCAACCTACTAGTAAATCACTATTTTATCTACATTATTCATATTCCATTGTTACACGACACACACACCTATATATAATACATATATTTATTAATACCAAACCATTTTATATATCCTATGCCATAATATACAGTAGCCTGTATTACTCTCTCTCTCTTCATTTATCACACCATCTTCCTTGGTGATTAGCATTCCGAGTAGGATTCACTTCCTGGGCAGGAACATTCTGGGTAGAACTCCATCCTCCCTGTTATCAGAATTCTGGGTAGAACTCCTTCTTCATGGATCCCAGCAGTCTGGGCAGGCGCCCACCCTTCTGGGATGCAGCATTCTGGGCAGCCCCCTCACTTCCTGGGACACAGCATTCTTGGTAAACACCATCTTCCTCGTTATCAGCATTTTGGATAGAACTTCTTCACGGACCCCACCACTCTGGGCAGCAGCCCATCTTCCTGGGCAGCAACATTATTGGCAGCCAACTCACTTCCTGGGACATAGCAGTCTGGGTGGTCACCCACTTCCTGGGCAGCAGCATTCTGGGTGGTCGCCCACTTCCTGCATGGCAGCATTCTAGGTGGTTGCCCACTTGCTGGGTGGCAGCATTCTGGGTAATTGCCCACTTAACAAGCAGCAGCAACATTCTGGGGTAGAACATTTTGGATGGTCACCCACTTCCTGGGCAGCAGCATTCTGGGTGGTCACCCACTTCCTAGGCGGCAGCATTCCAGCGGAAGGGGTGTGGCATTCTGGCAGAAGGGGCATGGTGTTCCAGTGGAAGGGCGTGGCCTCGCACACCACCCTCGCGTGGTCTTCTCTCCTCCCCCTGCAGCGGCGCCCAACCTGACGGCCTTCAGTAACCTGGGCCAGTTCCCTGCGCTGCCCTACATCTCAGACCCTCGCATGCACTACCCCGGCGCCTTCACCTACTCCCCTTCACCTACTCCCCAACGCTCCTCAGGTCGGGCATAGGCATCAGCATGCCGGCCATGGGCTCCGCCACGCGTTACCACACGTACCTGCCGCCGCCCTACCCCGGCTCCTCGCAGGCGCAGGGCGGCCGGTTCCAGGCCAGCTCGCCGTCCTACCACCTGTACTGTGGCGCCTCGGCCGGCTCCTACCAGTTCTCCCAGTGGGAGGCTAGCAGGTGCCACCCTGCACCAACACCTCCACGGGCTCGGCACTGCTCAACCCCAGCCTCCCGAACCAGAGCGACCTGGTGGAGGCCGAGGGAAGCCACAGCAACTTGCCGTAAAAGGGAAATTTTAAAGCAGGACTACAAAGCTATGATATGTCTACATGAGTCTCACATGTAAATGAAAGTGAATAAGATACCTGTATACTGTCCTGGAATAATCTCCAAACATCTGTTCATAAATGACAAAAGCAAGACACAATATAGTATTTAAAGAATAGTTATTTATCTAAAATATCAGAAGGATATACATGTATATAAACAAAGAGATGCACAAACATGTAGAAAAGGAAATATCTATACAAAAATATAGATAAATTCAAGTAGACATTTACGTTTGTGGTTATGTTTACATATATGTGTATTTTAGAGATAAACAGATTGAAACACCAGTAACAGTAATGTATAAATTTCCCTGAAAGCTTTGCTATGTGTAATAATGACTTCAGCTATGTAAGAGTTTTACATAATTCTAAAACAAAATTAAATCAATGTAACTGCATTAATACTTAAAGGAAAAACTGAAAAGCAAAAGTTCTATCAGTTACAATCATTCTTTCAAGTGTTTTGAAAAACATTGAATATGACCAAACATGTCTAGTGAAATAGTCTTGTGAAAAAGAAAAGCTACAAAGGCATTTTAAATTGTTTTTAGTACCAATGGTATTCTTATTTTGAAAGTATAATATATAAATTATTGTGTATAGTATAGATTATGGTAAGTAATACTGTGAGTACAAAATGTAATAGGTAATGCAAAGAAATAATTATGTGCTGGATGTGGTGGCATACAGCTGTAATCCCAGTGGCTCAGGAGGCTGAAGTAGGAGAATTGCAGGTTCAAAGCTAGCCATATCAACTTAGCAAGGCCCTGAACAAGGTAGTGAGACCTTGTCTTCAAATAAATTACAAAGAAGGCTGGGGAAGTGGCAGGGATTAAGTGTACCTGGGTTCAATCCCCATTACCAAAAAAAATAAAAAGTAAAAAATAGAAGTAATTATATTAATGTCATTGGGAATAAAGTTTTCAGCATAAAACAAAAAGAGATATAAATAAAAGGAAAAATTTAAAATCCTAGAATCTTAAATTTGAATTATAAGATAAATTATATTTTATCTTTTTAAAAGCTTATTATAAGTACCCAGCAAAAAAGCCTGGAAAAATAATTAATGCAGTCATATTACATGTGCTTTGCTCAAAGTTTGTGGTTATTAAATGACATTTTCCATTAAACAAAATCATGGGCTTTTAAAGGAATAACTAATTCAAGATTTGGTGTAGAAAATGGAAACATGATCATGGTAAATCTTTTCATATAAGAAAACTCAGAAGTTATCAAATATGATTTGAGTCTCACCAAATGACACAGGAGCCTGCAGGGCTTACCACAATTAGGAGAATTTGAAAATTGAAAGTATTTAAAATTATATTCACCCCAAGAAACATTTTATTCATGTATGGGTGATATCAAGAAACCAATCTATTATTATTAAACAAAAGAATTAACAACATATTCTGTTTTACCTTTACAGAGACCATTGTAAGGTAACTAAATAATTGAGGTGGGAAAACTAATCCGTTCAGCAACACCTATTAAATGATTAATCTAAATAAGTGTCTCTAGTTGTTACTGAAATAATTATATCAAAAGGTCAGGGAAATTTTCATATTGGATATACAGGGATGTTACCACTGAACTAACTGAAAAATCATGCCATCACAAAAATGTATTATGAGCTTTACTTGTTTCTCAATTTGATTTTAAAAGAAGAGCATAAATGAGCTCTGTAGTAATTCTGCCATAAAAAGGAGTTGTTTTTTGATCAAGCCTCTAGCATTGAAAGAATATATATAACACACACACATATATGTGTTCATATATATTCATATTGCATATTTATATTATGAAAGAATACATTCAGTTTACAAGAGTTATTCATTCAGAAAAATTTTGAGTGTGGGAAATTCCACAGAAATAGTCTGGTTTGTTAACAAATTAATAATAATAATAATTGTAGAAAACAAAAAGGAAAGGAGAAAAAACATTTATTAAACTGAAAAGGTAGCTACAAAGCCAATAGATGATATAGGAGGAAATACTGAAAATATTCAATTAAACCAAGAGATTTGGAGAAAAAAATGGGTGGAGAAAAAGATAATAAATATAGGAAAATATTTCAAGATATAAATTTAAACCTAAGCACATTGAAAACTGCATTCATTCAAACGGTATAAACATTGCAATTAAAAAGCAATCATTTTTTCTTTCTTCTTTTAGGAAAAAGTAGTAATAATATTTATTCCTGTTTTTATAGCCTGTTTTTAGGTTTCTTTCTCTTTTTCTTTTTCCCTATTTATCATCTCTCTTATTCCCTCTTATCCATCCTGTCTATCCTTGTCCTTATTCTTGAGAAGAAAGACTCTGATCAGTTCATATAGTATTTGAAATATATTATGTCGGACAAGCATAATCCACAAGGGTAATTTCTTTCCTTAAATTATCACCCAAATCTTAATAATAACTCTTTTACCCTTCCTATATCAGACCACAGCTATCCTAGCTTCTCTTTGGATCTGTATTTTCTTTTCTATTTTTTTCTTTTTTCTTTTATTTTAAATTTAGTAATTTTTTAAATTTTCTTTTCTTTTCAAAATTTTTCTTTTTAGCAATTTCTTTTTCTTTCTTCAGCAAATTCTTTACCTCCTCCACTTTCTCATTGTCCATAATTGGTCTATATAATCTCCTCTCTAAATTTCACTGGCATTACCTTCGCTCTCTGATTCCCAATTAGTTAACGCTCTTCAACCCCCCACTATTAAGGCTGCATAATGATTACTGCTGTGATTGTTAATCTGAATAACACTTATTTGTTCTTGAAGTCTGACATATGTGATAGTTAAATACTAGTGTCACCAAAAATATTATCACTAACTCTAGTTGCACAGGCTGAATTCAAAAGTCTGTTATAGTCTGTTCTAAATAACTAATTTACTACTGTTCATTGTAAGCTTTGGTTGCACATATTGACAATTTGCTACTAGTGCATGAGGTGCAGAAAATCTGTAAGGGCAACAAACAGTTCACAGTAAAGGGGGTAGTCTTTCAAAATCAACTTTCCTGACAAAACCCCATTTCAAGTAAGGATCTGGACAGATTTCCCAATACAAAAGCTTAGTCCTTAAGACAGGAGACAAGAAAAAGGACCACCGAGTCTTGTATTGCTTCCACAAAGGGTTCACCGGTCAAACAGGAGAGAAGAATCTCTTCAGACATGAGAAATCAAAATCAAAGAGGTTCACATCAATCCCAAACTCCCCTAGTAAGGGGGCTATGGCCAGGGACCAGGATGAAAATCTAGAACAATATATCAATGAGCTGATAACAAAAACGAACAACGAATTAAAAGAAGAGATAATGAAGGGAATAAAGGAGAAAACTCAAGAGTTGAGAAACACAGTCATTAAAGAAATCGATTCCCTCAAAAAGGAAGTTTAAGACCTAAAATCTGCAGTCAATGACATGCGAGGGTCTCTGCAAGAATTTAATAACAGACTAACTTCAGTTGAAAATAGAACCTCTGCTATTGAAAAAAGAACATCTGACAATGAGGACAGGTTGATCAAGATAGAGCTCACTGACAGCAAAAAAGAAAAACAATTAAGAGATCATGACCAGAATTTTAAGAATGTCTGGGATGAAATGAGAAGAAAAAATATGAGAGTAATTGGGATACAGGAAGAAATTGAGACACACAACAATGGTATGAGGAATATTCTCAAAGAAATTGTGAAAGCAAATTTCTCTCACATAAAAATAGAATCAGACATGCTCATCCAGGAAGCTTACAGGACACCCAATAGGCCTAATCAAAAGAGAAACTCACTAAGACACATCACATTCAAAATGCACAACAGGGAAACCAAAGAAACTATATTAAAATAAGCAAGGGAGAAAAGCCAAATCACATTCAGAGGCAAGCCAATAAGAATTTTCTGTGACTTTTCAATCCAGACTCTGGAAGCAAGAAGGTCTTGGAATGATATCTTTCAACGTCTAAATGACCACAGTATGCAGCCAAGAATTCTATATCCAGCACAAACTCAGCTTCAAATTTGATGGAGAAATAACATTTCATGATAAAACAAAACTGGCAGAATTCATCAACAGAAAACCTGTCCTACAGAGAATTCTCAAGGGAACATTCCAGACAGAAGAACAAGCAATTGATACCCAAAACCCACAAACTGAAGAAATTCAGTAAAAGTATCACCCAGCAATAACTAACCAAAGCAACCGCAGAACTAGCTAAATAAGACACAATGACTATGAATCAATTGCACTCTTCCATTTTAACGCTGAATGTAAATGGTCTAAATGCACCACTCAAAAGACACAGACTTGCAGATTGGATTAAAAAACAAAATCCAACCATATGCTGCTTACAAGAAACTCACCTCACAGGCAATGACATACACAGATTAAAGGTGAAAGGTTGGGAAAAAAAATCTACCATGAATACGGCCCAAGAAAACAAGCCAGTGTCACTATCCTTATTTCGACTTTGAAGCATCTTGCATTGTGTCACACAAGCTTTTGGGTAATACCTTTTACCCAAACCATTACAATACCTGACAAAATTAATGAAGAAAAAAATGAAATAATTATTTCTTCCAAAACCACTCACTGGATGCAACAAAATGTCACTGAAAATATCAGTAATTTGGGGGGAATTTTATTTGAGAATCTGAAAACGTGGTTCAATATTTTTGTGTATGATGTGAGGTAAGTCACGATACTCTAATGAAGATTCTGGATCATTTTAAACTTATTAAAATATTATAATTTATCCATTGAATTGCGTTGGCACTTTTGTCAAATACCAATTGATCCTATAAGTGTGGGTCTATTTCAAGATAGTCTGTTTTGTTCAACTGACATATGTGAAGAATTTTTTGCACTCTCTTGACAATAAATTTACAGCTCATCAAAATCAACACATGCATGTCCTTCCATTTTATTCTTTTTCAAAACCAGTTTGGTCACTTTATTCATTAATGATAAATAAAGACAAATATTTCAACATCATTAGTCATCATGAAAATGCCAATTAAAACCAAAGTGAGATAACATTATACAACTAACATTGGTAGGATTTGAAAGTTCACTATTAACAAGGATTTAGAGCAGCAAGAATGCCCATGTATTTCTGATAGGAATGCAAAATGTCATTGCATGAAACTATTCAGCGGTTATTCAAAACTGAATAAATGTTTTCCATATGACCTGGCAGTTTCACTCCTAGGAATATACCAAAGAAAAATGAAAACACATGTGCAAAATCACTTGCACCCCCATGTTTGGAGCAACTTCATGTATAAGAATAAAATTCTGGAAGCAATAATATATTCAATTAACAGAAATAATCTGTTGTGTATGCATAAAATAGGAAATTAGCAATAAAAGAAATATACACTTGATATATACAACAGTATGAAAAAATCTCAAAATTATTTAAGATTGAAAAACGCCACAAATAAAATACTGACAATTTTAGCAACCATCCACCTTTCAAACATATTTTTGTGCATGTGGAAATGTTGAGGCAATCATACTTTTTTTATTCAGTGAATATCCCAATAAAATGTCACCTTATTTCATTTTGGAAAATTAAGCTGTGTTTAATTCATGGAATGAAACCCATTTGATTATGATGCAATACCATTTTAATATTTCCTTCAATTTCATTAGTTAATATTTTGTACAGAATATTTTCAATTATGTTCTTGAGGAAAACAAGGCATGACTCCATTATTTAGAGCTTTAATATCTCCTAGCAGTGAACATTATTGGATTAGAAATAATTTATATGAAGTTCTAAAATGGGAAGAATTCCATGCTGACAGGAAGCTGATCACTCTATCCTGAAGTAGGGTGTGATAAAGTTGTCTACAGAGGGGTATGTAGGACATTTATTGAGTGATGGAAGTGCTCTAATTCCACTTTGTAGAACTAATGACATAGATGTTTACATTTGTCAGAACTCATTAATCTGCACTTTATGTGAGTACATTTTATTGCATATAAATAAGTCTTAAAATGCAGATTTGTGCCACATTGTACTATAAAATATACTAATCCAAAGTAAGGTTTAGACTCAGATATTATGTCAAACAATAAAATTTAAAAAGATGTATTTTATACTACTAGGGAAAGGCAAATAGACCAGGATTATTTGATGTTATTGTAGAGCTAGTTATGTTAAAGGTAATCATTTTATTGAAGATTTGTTTGAAAGCAATTTCCTTATTCATTATAAAAATATTTTGTAGAATTTTTGAAGCAACTTATTATGTGAAATATGTTTCAAAATAATCCTTAGGGTAGGAAGTAAATAGATGCACAAATGAAAAAAGATCAGTCTTATATTGATTATCGTTGAATTAGGGCAACATGTACTGGGGGGAGTAGACAATACTATAATACTTAATTTCATTTGTATTTGAAATTTTCATTGTAAAAGTTATGAATTATGAAATAGCATTATGGTATAATTATATATTTTCTATACATGCGTATGTAGAAAATATACTTCATATAAATTTTTTCATCATATATCTGAAAAAATAAGCACAAATTTTGAGGCATTCTTATTTCTCCTGGATTTGTTTTTTAAAGAGAAAGGGACAGTGAGAGAGAGAGAGAGAGCCAAAGAGAGAAACAATTTCAATTGTGCATGTGGCCTCTGTTGCTCCTAGTCTTCACTGTGTATGTGATGCTGGGGTTTGAACTCATGTACTCGTGCATGCCAGTCAAGCACCGCAACTTCTCAACCACCGCTCCAGTTCCATATCCTGGATGTTTGAAATTCAGATTACTTAATTGTTCTTCATTTGATTTCTTTATATGTAATCATCTACATGAGGTATTATCACTTATATAATTAACATGGATATGGCAAGCAACAAAACTACAAAGCAATTTAGATAATAATGCTATCAGATTCAAATTGTATTAATTTTATTCAAGAAAATAAGTCAAAAAAATTCCAAAGCCAATTTTATTTATATTTTGCTGGAGAGCAACTGTTTTTTTATTTTAATTTTTATTTTTAAACAACCATATAAATTTTTAACAAAATAATATAAAATGTGTATAGTATCTGGATACTAGATTTACCCCCAGGAGTCACCCCCCAATTTCCCACTCATATCCCTCCCTTCCCTTACCCACAATATCTCTAAAAAAGTATTAGGCTGTATAACATTACACCTTATCTGAATTGAACACATGATAATAGACCAATGGCCAGGGTCTAGTTCCAACCTCCACAGATGAGTGGAGACATTCGACCCTTGGTTCTCTGGGTTAAGCTGATTTCACTCAGCATAATTTCTTCCATAGCCATCCATTTACCTTAAAAGGCTGCAATATCATTGTTTCTAATTGCTGTGTAAAATTCCATGGTATAAATGTACCACAGTTTTTGGTTCCATTCATCCAGTGAGGGACATCTGGGTTGTTTCCATAGCCTAGCAATAGTAAATTGAGCTGCTATGAACATAGATATTGCTGTGTCACTATAATGTGCTGATTCTAAATCCCCTGGAAAAATACCCAGGAGTGGAATAGCATGATCGTATGGTGGGCTCATCCCTAGTTTTTTTGAGGATTCTCCACACTGCTTTCCAGAGGGGCTGTACCCGTCTGCAGCTCCACCAACAGTATGTTAGTGTGCCTATCTCTCCACAGCCCCTCCAGCATCTATTATTGTTTATTTTCTTCATTTTTGCCATTCTGACCGGCATAAAATGATATCTTAATGTGGTTTTCATTTGCATTTCTCTGATTACTAGTGATTTAGAGCACTTTCTCATGTATTCATTGGCTTGATCAATGTCCTCTCATGAGAAGTTTCTATTTAGCTCTTTGGCCCATTTATTAATTGAGCTGTTAGTGTTTTTGTAGTTGAGATTTTTGAGGATTTTTTGGATTCTGGGTGTGAGACCCCTGTCAGAAGAATGGAGAGCACCTGTTTTAAAGATAGAGAGAGAGAGTTAAAATTTTTCATTTGGTTTTTGTTTTTCCTTTATTTATTTGTGTAAGTGGTATTGGGGATTGAACCCAGAACTTTGCACATGCCAGACAACAGCCCCAGAGGTCACATTTTGAATACATATTTCTATAACTATTACTCTTCTGGTTTCTTTCTTCAGAAGACTATGTCAACTACGACAGCTTTCAGTTTTTTGCATCTTTACTAATTCAATACTGCACTTGCTTTTTCATCACTTTTCGTTGACTTGTTTGAAATGCCAATCTGTGCAATCCTCAGATCACTCTGTTTAAACTTTTATTATGGCTTTGACTGCTAAAAGATTGACATTTAACTTCCTACACAATATAGCGCAAACCAACCTTTCAAGACTTAAAGTGGTGTGGTGTAGTAAGGAGACAGCCTTATGTGGCCAAAGTAGATGTGCTTAGCAAAAAACAGATGGATTAAAATTACAACCCTGACATCAGTAGCGTATCTTTTAAAAATTTACTGAACTCCACTGTTTTAATTTTTCTTCTACCTAAAAAATATTTGCCAGTAATAGTGTTATCTCAAAAGACTGGGAATAGGAAAACTTTTTTAAAAAGCATATGAAATGTTTAAAACATAATAAATGTTTAATGAATGTTGGATATTCTTTAATTCTATACATAACAGCTATGTGTTATTTTATTTTATTCAATTCAATGTTCTCCAAAACCACCCCTGAAATTTAACAAGCTTAAACAAAGTGATCTGAAGATGTGAGACCTTTCAAATAAGTCAATGAAATCAAAGGGAAATATCAGCATCAGTATAAGCTTAATACAGATACAAAACTCACTTGAAATACTCTTGTTCTACTTATGACTACCTGCAACATTTTATATTCTTCAAGTACCATCCAAAATAATACTTTCATACAGTATTTTATTACTCTCAAATCAACTGTGACTTCTCCTTCCTCTCAATTATGCTTACAATCATGTCTTCCTTTTTGTCACATATCTCACATTATTTTTTTTAACTGAGTGACTTATCTATTCTTTTAATTTTTTGTAAATATTGAAACAGGGTCTCCTAAAGTTTCTTAGGACCTTGCTATATTGCTAACAGTGGCCTTGAACCTGCAACCCTTGTTCCTCAGCTTCCCATGCTGCTGGACTTACAGGTGTGTACTATCACACCAGGCCCTTAACTTATACTTTATTGTTAGTTTTACTTTGGTATTATCTCACTACTAATTTTAATATTCTTAATGCTAAAACCTCTCAGTTAGCCATATTTGCATAAGTTATAGTTTTTAATAGACTGCCTTTAACATGGTAGGCATATATCAATTGATTTG
>PVKS010036934.1:0-18990 GCA_004027875.1 Aplodontia rufa
CAGAAGCCGATGTCATTCCTCCACAAACTATCCATTCAACGCATGAGCTCTTCTGGGGGAAAATGCAAAAGGTAAAATTCAAGGTGGATATCCATGATCTGGTTTTTCCCCTCAATAACAAAGTTTATATCCACTGATTGATACTGTTTTGATAATGTTTCTCCCTCAACTGTATTTCTATATTCTAATAAAAAAAAAGAACTTGTAAAAAAAATAAATAAACTTCATTAGCCAATAACTTTAAAGATCATTTCCAGCAACACCATACAAACCCTTAGAGAGTAGCAACTCAGTGACAGCCTTCTGGTTGGACCCTTGTGGAAGATGTGCTTCAAAAAAATAAATAAATAAATTCTTATTTAGCTCTCATCCTCCCCTGTCTATGATTTTCTTTCTTCATATCCATGACACAAAGAACCTATACCTCACTGTCTCTCAGAATGACATTTACTTTAAAACTTTATTATTCCTGGTGTTAGGAAATATAATCTTGATCAACTCCAGATAAATTCAGTAATATTAGTAAATTCAAAATTTCTTCCATGTCTCTTTCTCCCAAGAATGGTACTTGAGTTCTGCAAGGTACTCCAGGTTCTCTCCATGGAGTATGGGTGGCATAAAGAAAGGCATCCATCATGTGCTGATGAGTTCCTTATTGAATCTGATTCTTTACTATTACTCTTCCTCCATGTTAGTATATACTAAGATGTCTTAATTCCCAACTGATAAGGGTATTTCCTTATTGTCAATGTGAGACATTCAATTCTTCCAATACCTAGTATCACAGCTGATCATTTACAAAATAAAGCATTTGGATGTACCCACATATGTGGGGAAATTTCAGGTGCTCTGGGAGGATGCCTTAGGTTCATCTACTTTATATATACCATGCAACTTATAATGTGCACAGTCCAGTTGTGCAAGGGCAGTAGGATAGGTTCCTGAGAGAACAATGAAGATGCTCAGAAATGGCATGTAAGACATAAGATTTATTGAAAATTGCTTACAGAGAAGGTCCAACAGTGATAGGCTAAACAGATAGCATCTCTGTACCTCATGATATTTCAACAGAAAAATCCAGCAGTGATGGGCAAGTAGCAATCTGTTCCTCATGTTGCCTCTTGTGTCTCATCCAAAAGTAGTGCCTCATGATGCTTGGTTAGGTGGTAGTGGATGAGCACCAATTGTCTCCACAGTGCTCTGCTCCACACCAGTTACCACAGGGAGGGTATTTTATAGGTTAGGTTTGCTTGTCCTATTATATGACCAGCATTAAAAGGAACTTGCATCTGAGCACAAAAGCAATTTCTAAGAGGTTTCTACAGATAACACTAGCTGCCCTACTTTCCATTGAGCAAGAGATACGGTGAGCATTCTTTAAGACAATTCATATCTGGACATTCTGCTCTGGGCCAATTTTAATTGCTTCCTTAATTTCACTAGGTTATTGGGAACAAAACAGGGTATTTCAGGGGCATATATTTTACTGTCTTTCTTTTTTATTTTTTTCAAGGATGTCACATTGATTTCAATTCCTCTCTCCCAGACCACAATTTAGTAGAGGACCTGGGAGCTGACCTACTTCCTTAGAAGTTACTTTAGGAAGGGAGAACATTGAAGGATGAAGGTCTGGCTCAGAGACTTGCATAAGGAATTTCTTCTCTTTCTTCCCATCCAGTTCTTTTTCCCCTTCTGCAAATTTAAAGGATCTTGTTATAATCTGGGAAGTTAGTCTCCTTTCTCCTTTCATGAGGAAAACTAGCTCTGCCTAAACACATATTCTCAAATACTTACATTAATATTTCATAATACCATCCTTCCAGACCAAAAAGTCTAGGGGTCACTAAATAAAGACAAATATTCATTATTCTCCCTCGCCTCAAAGAACTAACATCATAGAACTCTACAGAAAACTAAGGAGACAAAACACTAGAATAGAAATGAAAAATTTAAGAATTTGGAGATTAATATTTGAGAGATATCTTCTATATTATCTAATATTTTCTTTTCTTTTATCCTTCTATCTTTTCTTTTTCAATAAATGGTATTAGAAGTGGGCATTATATTTGTACAGTGACTTATCTAGGTGCCATTCCATGATCTTACAACTCCTCATTTGTCTGAGCTTCCTTAAGACTGCTTCCCATTTTCCCCTCTACTCTGGTTGTTATACTACCATGCTTTACCTGTACCTTGTTTACCCTTTATCTGTTGTTTCACGACCTTTTCACTTCATAAAAGATGATACTACTTACTTTCCCTTAAGAGATAAATGATAAATGGGTGATTGCTGGTCCTCATCAGTCCAACTGAGCATGAGACAATTGATGTCTTAGACATCCCTCTAAATCTCCTTTGAAACATTCCTGGACCTCAGCAAACTAATAAAGAAGAACTGATCTACTCAAATCCTCACTACTCATCACAGTTTTGTTCCTCTTTCATGTCCTTCATAGTGTACCCTTTATTCATTCTTGTCTATGACTGAGCTTCCCATTTTATGATCTCTCAAAAAGTACCCCAAGAATCCTCTGTAACATCTCATTTCACCCATTGTCCTATACAATCTTATGCTAGTGTCTGTTTGTATCAAGTGTTTGACTATCCTTTTAAGCATACTTTAATATATTTGAGGTTGTAAGTCCTGTTTTCTAAAACTAAGACCACTTCTACATCATTTTAATGTAAGGATAGAAATACTGTAGTTGCTCAAAAATTATGAAGGCAAATAATAAGGCATAACAGAAAGAACATGTACAATCATACAGACAAAAAAATTTAAGCTATTCTATAATCATTTAATGACTGGATGAATTTGAGAAAGTCAACTGGTGAATGCTATGAGCATCAGAATAGGTGATGACGTAAAAACACCAAGTAAGCCTTCAAAGCTATCAACCAAATGGATTAATGAATAAATGAAAAAATTTCTACTACAGGATATAAAAGATTACAGAATGTGCCTGATGAGAAAAGAAAGAGAAATATGAAAGAAATGGAATCTGCAGCCAGAATCTCCAGAGGCCAGAGGTAGGTGAGAAAATGGCATAGTGTGGAAATGGCAGGCACTTCATTATAATTCAACATTCGTTTTTGAAAAATGACAGACTTCTATTTCTGGTATGAAAAAAAAGAAATAAATATGTGAAATAAATTTTTAAAACCTTGTCTGGCCATGAGTGATCCTGAGCCCTAAGAAATGGCAAATTTATGAAGTGAATACTATTTTTCCCAGGCTTAATTCCTCTACATGTCTGAAAGCAGGGAGAAAAAACTGCAACAATCCAGCAAACTCTCTGTGTTGCAGACACAGATCTATGGGCCTGAGAAAATCATAACTGCTAGAGTTTACAGAATGGAGTACTGGAGAATGAGATCTTGTATAAGAACTCCAAATATCTGCAGGGGTTCCTGCCTAAATATTCACTACAGACCACCATACTCATCTAAGAAAATAACCTAACGCTAGAGACAGAATCACCCAAGAAGGATTATAACGCAACACTCAGCTAAGGCCATGGCTATTGCTTGGTACCACAAACTCGATTGAGAAAACCTACAAATTCAGAGAACACTGGTTAGAATACTCCGAAGGGTCTTGCTTCAGGAGTAATTGGCATAGAATAACTTGCAGAATGCTACATGTTCATGCCAAATTATTCTATACAACCTAATAAATTTTAAAAGCAAATTTAAAGGGATCAAAGAGTTTTTAAACACTGTAACTATATCCCAGAACAAAATTCAAAAACGTAGATAAATTTTGATATGTGTTGGATCCAATAAAAAATTATTCCCATGCAGAAGACTTCTAAACTCTTCATGTACATATTCTACTTTCAAGACAGGGATAAAAGCTTATATATAAACTGTGCATAATTACTTCTTTCAAAAACTACTATATTGAAAGGGTAGAGAGTTACTTATAGTAGAGAAATCTCATAAGACACTTCCTCAGCCAGGTGATCAAAGTTAATAACAGGAGTGATAAATCATGTTAATATCTATCTTTGATACAATATAATGATAACAGTTTTCCTCTCAAAACACATAACCTCAGTTTAATCATTAGAAAATCATCAGAAAAATCTCAGTTGAGGGACTTTTTTCAAAATATCTACCAGTAGTCCTCAAAAATGTTAGATCATCAGAAACAAGAAAGTCTGTCATAGTCAAGATTTTTCTAAGGGCATATGACTGCTAAATGCAGTATTGAGTCCTACATGGAATCCTGGGATAGAAAAATACACAGGAAAAAACTAAGGAAATCTAAATAAATAATGAAATTTGGTCAGTAATCATGTATTACTTTATAATATAGTGTAGTACTGTACTATACCAAAGATGCCAACTACTAGTAGGACAAATGTGTTATGAGATGTGTACTCCGTGTACTATTGTCACAATTTTTCTGTAACTCTAAAACTGTCCTGAGATAGAAAGTTTACATAAAGTAAAATAAAACTAAAAAATTACCAGGTAGCTGAGGAAGTAGGGAAAAACAATCTTTGAAAAAAAGAAAAAAAAACTGATCCTGAACAGACACAGGTGTCACAAGTAACAAACATGAATATGAAAATGGTTGTATCTGAAGTCCACATGTTCATTAATTAGAGATGTAGATGATAAAAAGATTCTTAAACTTCTGCAGTCAAGAACAACAATGTTTGAGATAAAAAAATATACTGGATAGGATTAATGCAGATTAGGATTAGCAAATAAAGATTACTAGAATACATAGAAACAAAGATTATTTTTTTTAAAAGTAGAGAGAAAAGATAACTTTCAAAAAATAAACAAGTGTAATTGAGCTGCAAGATAACTTCAGATAGCCTAAAATACATGATATTGAAATCCCCCTGAAAGGGGTGCAGAAGAAACATTTGAAAAAAAAATGATAGTTGAATTTTTTTCAAATTTGATGAAAATATAACCTCATAGCTTCTCAGGAAGCCAAATAAATGCTAATCACAAATAGAAAAAAATATGCCAAAGCACATTATCATCAAATTGCTAAAAAATGGTGAAAATGAAAATATCTCAAAAATAGCCAGAGTGAAAAATGGATAAAGGTAAGGATTCTGAAGGTGTCTCATAAGCAAGAGAGTGAGCAGCACCTTTATAATACTCTGACCAAAAATCAGACAACACCTGCAAACTGAATCCTATAGCAAGTAAATAACCCTCAGAAATTAAAGCATACATTTCAGAGAATAAGAGCTAAGAGACTTCACAACATGAAGACCTGTGCTATCAGAACTATATAAGGAAATTCTTTACACAGAAAGAATATCATAACAGACTTGGACTTTTACAAGGACATGGAGATTTCTAAATATGATTAAAATGAATATTAATATTTTTAAAATACAATTTCCTAGTTTTTAGCCACTATGACAATTAAGTAATAATAGCATTAGAGAAAGGATAGATCATTTAGGTCAAAGAGACAAAGGGAGAGTCTAGTCACAGACACATATATTTATGATAATTTTTTTCTGATGGAGGTGCAAATTCAATTAAATACAGAAAACAATCTCTTCTACATATAGTGCTGAACAACTGAATAATCGTGTACAAAGCAATAAATCACAATCCATAGCACCTGCCTTATAATTTAACTTAAAATGGATTGTAGACATAAAGTAAAACTATGAAGCTTTGAGAAAAAAAGCACAGGAAAATCTCTGGCTTTTGGTTAAACAACGAGTTCTTAGATGAAACACCAAACAGCACAATAATTAAAAGGAAAAAAAATAAGAATTTTCACTCTTTGAAAGACACTGTCAAGAGATTGAAAAGATAGAGCAGACACAAGAAGAATATATGTGCAAAATACTTGTCTGATAGAGAATTTGTATTAGGAACATAAAAACCCCAAATTAATAATAATGAAATGATAACTAAGGGGCAAAAGAAAACCCATATGAGAAGATATTCAGCTCCATTAGTTGTTAATCAAATGTAAATTAATACCACAATGAGATATTGTGACATTAGCAAAAATGGAAAAAAAAGATAAAATCAAATTCTAACAAGAAAGTAGAATGACTGAAATTCTTAGACACTGCCACTGAAAATAAGAAATTTCGCAGTCACTTTGGGAAGTAGATTAGAAGAGTTCTATAAAACTAAACATACCTTTACTATATAACCCAGTAAGCCTACTCCTAGGTACATATAGATAAATGAAATGAAAACTTAAGTCTATGAAAATGTCTACATGCAAATGTTTGTAGTAGCTTCAGTCATAATCTCATCAACTGGAAACAACCCCATTGCTTCTTGACCTCAATGTGAATAAACCATAGTATAGCCAGGTCTTTCAATACCACTCAGCAATAAAAAAGGAATGCACTATTGATATACAAAACAATATGGATGAATTCCACATGCATTATGCTAAGTGAAAGAAGACAGACACAAAAGGCTACTAAGTCTATGACTCTGTTTATAAGACACGATGGAAAAAGCAATACCTGAGGAACAGAAATTAGGTTGATGTCAAGGGCTATGTGTAGAAGCAGAAACTTGCTACAAAAGATTCAGAGAAACCAGGAGCTTTGGTGGTGATGGAATAGTTCTAAATTTTGATTCCACATGGTGGTTACATGATTACATGTGTCAAAATGTATAGAACTATACACTAAATAATGCTAACTTTATTGTCTATAACAAAAACAGTAGCAATGCATTTTGAGTTTGTAGAATATATAAAAGCAAAATATAAGACAACTGTAGCACAAAAGATGGGAAAGAGGAATTGGAAACACACTGTTATAAAGTTCTTACACTGCACATGAACGACCATAACATTAGAATTTGATTGTAATAAAGACATATATTACAAAGCTTTGTGAAATTGCCAAAATATAAAACAATATGAATAAACCTACCATGAAAATAAAATGAAAGAATGAAACAATCAATTCATAAAGAGCAGGCAGAAAAGTTGGATCAAATAACAGATGGAACAAACAGACAATAATAAGAAAGATGGTGTTTTAAAATTCAACTTTATCAATGAAGGCATTAAATATAGATAGTGTGAACATACCAATTTTAAAAGGCAAAATCTTTCCAAGTTATGAGGCATGTTATAAATTTTTTAGAGTTAAATTAAGTTAGTAAAGTAGCAAGAACATTTTTTTAAAAGCAGTTATATATCAGGAGAGAAGGAAGAGCTTTGGAGAAAGGAGGCACTTTCCCATTGGTGCTTTTCTCTTTCACAAGTGTCCAATAATCATGTATTATCCAAATGTGGCTTGGGAACGGAGAAAATGTCAGAGGATCCATTTTCAAGTACCAGACTGTCCTTAGCACCCTCCTGAAATCAACCACGAACTCACCATGTAAGCTGGGTACTGTGCTCACCTTTACTTTATTGAAGTCTTTTAAATAAGCAAAATAATATTTAATGCTTATTTTATTGGAAAAGGATAAGGAAGGAAGGAGGACAGGTTCCCTAAAGTGCTGTGAGCTCCTCAGTTCAGGAACAATTCATTACTCTTATTTGTCAAAACCAGTGAATCCCTCCCCGCCAATATTTTCCCCTTTTTTTTCAGAAAACTGATTAAATTATATCCTTTATGACCTATTACATGTTCCAAACTCATTCTATTAGAGCTTAAAAACTGTGACCTTAATTTTGACCATCACAAATTCTGTGACCAAAGACGAAGCCAAATGTCAGGAATCACTACATTTTGTAAAGAAATTGATCTTTTGGAAAATGGATTGACTTCCAGAACTTTTTAAGAAAGTTTTACATTTGGTAAAGAAATTGATCTTTTGGAAAATGGATTGATTTCCAAAGGAATTTTTTAAGAAGGTTTTTGATCCATTACCTCTTAAGTGAAAGAAATATTTATAACATTTCTTTTTTGGTAAGGTCTGCAACCCAAGAGATTACCCCTTCTTATCTAGCATTGGGAGTGACCAGACAACATGGAAGCATATTGTTGACTTGTATTCACCATCCAATTCTTTTTTTCTTGCTAATAGATCCTTGATTTTGTTTGGGGGGCCACAACATGCACAGTTGTAGTCAAAGGGTCATGATTTTTAAGCATTTTTTTCTCAAATGGAAAATTGATGAGGAAGGATGGGAGCCCATGCTCAGTTGTATAGTACTATTCTGCTTTGGGCAAGATTGTCACATCACCTGCTCACACTGTGTTAAGAAACCCTTGGCCAAGATATATGAGACAGTTTGGTGTACCATAGCGAAATCCCACAGACTGGGTGGCTTAAAAAAACAGGAGTTTATTTTCTCACAATTCTGGAGGCTAAAAGCCCAGGATAAAGGTGTAAGCAGGTCTGGTTTCTCCTTAGATCCCTCTCCCTCACTAACTGTATCCTCAGTGGTGTTCTCACTGGGCTTACACATCTCTGGTGTCAAATTTCTTCTTCTTATAATGACACTAGTCAGACTGGATTAGAGCCCACCCTACTGGCCTCATTTTGAAGGCCTTATCTCCAAATACAGTCACATTTGGAGGTATTGGGTTTAGGGCTTTGACATGAATTTTGAGAAGGCATAATTCAGTTGATAACACAAGCCAAAACATTAAAAGTCCTGCTGTCCTTTGTTAGATATGTTGAAAAATGAGCCAAGATGAAATAAAAATCATTAATAATTTATTCAAGCCAACAGCAATTCATGAATTAGGAACCACCAAACTGAAAGAAGCTGCAGACTCTTGAAGCACAGGGACAGGCTTTCACTGGGGTAATGGGGATATAAACTAAAGATGGCACTTGACTGGTAACAGCTGTACGTTTGCCTTCTTTGGTCTGCCCTTCAGGAAAGTCCCTAGTTATACAAGTTAGTGGGCAGCTTCTGATTGATGGAGCTTAAATTCTGTTTTCTCTAATATACAAGTTTTGTTTTGTTTATGTTCAAAAGAGGTGAAGTTTACTTTCACGGCCTAACTGGTTTTATCTGCTTGGGGATTTTCCATGCCTGATCGCCACTTTAAATAACTTTCACTGGGGGATTCCAAGATGGTGAGCTGTGAGAAGGCTGCTTCTCAGTTAGCTCCATGATGGCATGAAAAATCTCCAGGACAGTTCCATTGCTCAAGGTGTGTTTTGGGGAAAATCATCACTGGAACACAGTGCTAATTAGGGGAGATATTTGGAGGATCAGAGATTTGGGTGCAACAAGTGGAAAAGAGGGATTATATTTGTCCCAGCCAAGACACAGCAGCTGCAACCGCCATTGCTCCCAGTCAGCAAGGGAGTAGGGGGAGGAGCTGAACCATAATGTGTGACCTGATTTGCTACAGAGAAGCCAAGTTCTATAAGGAACTATGCATTGAGCTCAACTAGAGACACCCCTACTGCACCACCACTGCATAAGGGGACAACAGTGCCTCTCAGCTGCCTGCAAAAGTGAAAATCAGGAGTCTTTTGGAGCAGCCTGCCTGGCAGGAGTGAGTCAGCAGTTCAGAGAAGGTCATAATTTAGATGCTGAACCAAGAAGAGGAAGCATGGTCCAGGTTCATTCCTCAATTAGCTCAGGGGGATTTGGATTTGTGGAGTATAGGGGAGGCTTCCTCAGCCCTGTCCACCCCCACCCCAGCCAGAAGTCTCAGATAATAAGCTAAAGTGGGACAGGAAGACTAAGAGACATCACTCTGAGCTCAAAAATCCTGGAGGGATCGAAAGTGCAACCAGCAGAGGGAGCATTGAAAGCACTTCAACCCCCTGCACATAAAAGCCTTAAGACTCCTGAGTTTCAGATTCCCAGGGAGGCTGGCAAAGACCAGCCCTCATAGCATTCCTTAATCTGATCTCTTCATGGACATCTCCACCCAGAAAGCCCAGGAATATGAGGACATCCAGTCCTCTACTTGAGATCACATAATTCCAGACTGAGAGACCCTGCTAACAAAAATCAGGCAGACAGTGAACATTTGCGCGCAATGTATAGAAAAACAACCTCAGCTATCACAGTGCCAAGTTTTCATTACGAATTTTTTAAAATTTTTTTTCTCTCCTTCCTGTTTTTGATGTGTATTTGAGTGCCAACCGGAGAAGCTGATTGGTTTGTGGACATAAAAAAATACCGGTATTTTTAAAATTCTCTTCTTTCCTTCTTTTTTGTTCTTTGTTTCATTTTGTCTTTGTTGGGATTTTTCAGCTTTTTCTGTTTTTTTTTTAATTATTATTTTTCTTCTCTCTTTTTCCTTTTTGTTCCTTCTGTCTATACTCCCTTCATTCCTGACCATTTTCTTCTATGTAAATGTCTATCCTTGTTTTAACTGCTGAGGGGTGGGATTTTATTCAGTTCATTTAGTATTTGAATTATATTGTGCCTCACCTGCAAAAATTTCCTGTGCTTATATCTACCCCTTCTTATGTAATCACCCAAATCCTATATGTATCTCTTTCATCCTTCCTCTATTTTGGTACATCTATGTCTTCTTCCTTTGGGTTTTCTTTTTATTTTTTTTCCCTCAGCAAATCCTTTACCTCCTCTACTTTCTCTCTGTTCATACTCAGATAATATAACCTCCTCTCTAACTTCCTCTTACATTCCCTTCTCTTAAACAGAATTACTTAAACAGAATTAAGGACAAAAACCATATGACCATCCCAATTGATGCAGAAAAGGCCTTTGATAAAATTCAGCATCCATTTATGCTCAAAACTGTAGAGAAGACAGGGATCAAAGGAACTCAACTATGTAAAGGCTATATATGACAAACCCTCAGCTAGTATAATACCGAAAGGAGAAAAACTGAAAGTATTTCCACTAACCTCAGGAATAAGACAAGGCTGTTCAGTCTCACCACTTTTATTCAATATAGTTCTTGAGACCCTACCCAGCCATCAGGAATGAGAAGGAAATCAAAGGCATAAGAATAGGAAGAAAGGAAGTCAAACTATCCTTACTTGCTAATGACATGATCCTATATCTGGAAGAGCCCCCCCCCAAAAAAAAAAAAACTCCATCAGAAAGTTGCTTGAGCTTATAAACCCTGCTCTAAGTTGTGAAATGTATAGGTCTAGATATAATTATTTTATTCCCTTATTATCTTTTTAATGTAGTTCTTAATGGCTTTTCTTTTTTGAAATTTGTAATTTGTAACCTCTCACTATTTTTTAATCAGTCTGGCTACAAATTTATCAATTTCATTCTTTTTTTTTTTCAAATAATTACTTTGGTCCCAATGACTTCCTCTCTTTTATTTCCTGTATTTAATTTTTTTAAGATAGAGTGAGGGGGGGAGAGAGAGACAAAGAGAGAGAATCAATTTTTTTCACTTTTTCA
The DNA here is from genome assembly GCA_004027875.1 of Aplodontia rufa. NCBI lineage: Eukaryota > Metazoa > Chordata > Mammalia > Rodentia > Aplodontiidae > Aplodontia > Aplodontia rufa. The sequence goes on from PVKS010036934.1 coordinate 11,282, forward strand.
TCTGGTTTTTGTTTCTCTGACACTTAGTTGTGTATGTGGTGCTGGTGTTTGAACCCAGGTCCTCACAGATGCCAGGCAAGGCTTTAACCACTGAGCCACCACTCCAACCCTTCCTGTATCTAATTTTATTGAAAATTATAATTATTGATTCATCCCTTATGTGTACTTTGGATTTAATTTTTTGCTCATCTTCTTTTTTTTAAGCTCTATAAGGTGGTGGATTTGGACCACCTTTTGATCTGAGAACTTCCTTCTTTTCTATATAAGCATTATTTCCTCTTACAGACTGAAGGTTTGTGTCAATCCAAAATTCATATGTTGAAATCCTAATCCATAATATAATGGTATTAGGAGATGTGTGAATGGCAGGGAGGGTACTTAAAATGAAGTCATAAAGTTAGAACCTCCTCAACGGATTAATGAACTTCTAAGAAAAGTCATGAGAGCCCTCTGTTCTCCTTTCCCTCTCCCTCCTCCTCTCACCCTTGCCATATGCAGATATAACAAGAAGAGGATTAACTGCAAACAAGGAAGGTATCCAGACACCAAATTTACTGACACCTTAACCTTGAATTTCCCAGCCCCTTGAATTATCAGAAATAAATGTTTATCATTTAAGTGTTCAGTCTATGATATTGTTAGAGCAGCCTAAGCTGACTGAAAAATTTCCCTGTAAGCACTACTTTGGCCTCATCCTATAAAATGTGAGTTAGGATTGTCCATTAACTTTTCTACTACTGATGGCCAGTTTACTGCTAATGTGATCAGTATGATTTCAGTCATCTTAAATTTATTAAGATATGTCTTATGACATAAAATATGGCCCCTGTGTATTTGTAAATAATATTTATTCTGTAATTTTTCTGTCCAGTATTACTGATATTGCTCTTCAAGGCCTCTATAAACAAGATTTTCAGTCTGCTCAGTGTATGAATTATTGTGAGAAGAATGTTACAATCTTCAGCTATCAATGTGAATTTGCTTCATGCATTTTGAAATTTTTAGTGGCATATATACTTAATATTAGTATGTGTTTGTGATAAATCTATCATTTTACCATTGTAAAGTATCCACGTTCACTTATGATAATATTCCTTGTTTTGAAATCTATATTGACATCCATTAATATAGTCATCCAAGTTCACATTGGATTCATCCATGAATAGGTTGTTTACTTATCCCTTATATTTAACCTGTATTTTTCTATTTAAAATATTTTATTACAGACATTATATATAATTTTCAAGGCTCCGAAACAAAAATTCAAACTTGTCAATGTGTTCAAATATGTTCTGGTGTTTAAGAATGTTTTTAACCCAAAGATTAGAATCCAAAAAAAAAGCTTATATTGACTCAAAATTCATAGATCCTAATTTGAAACTGGCAACATATTGATCATATTGTTTATTAATCATGCTTTGATGAAGAGGTACAGTAATACCTTCTTCCAGTTCAATGAATTAAATGCTCTAAATGGAAATGCTTGTCTTCTCAGAGCACATTCTAATCGTGCATCCTATATCAACAGTTCTCTTGAATATTTTAGAAATTTAAGCATACTAGAACAATTACTTGATTAATTAATGCATTTATCCCCCAAAACACTGACCTCAAATCTCATTATGACTTGCAAACTGTGAATATTTTAATGACAGACTTTCATATCTGTTTCATATCTGAAATTGTTACCATGACAAGAATTCTAAAAATGCACAGTTGAGTTTAATTAAAATGTAGCATGCTCATCGTTAGTTAACAAATCAATCTCAGAATTACAAGCAGAAAAAAATGTGTAAGCTGATTATATGCTAGCTATTTCTTGAAGGCAATTAAATAATTCATGTTTAAATATTCTCCAATGAACTATTAACAGAACCACAAAAATACACTTAAAAATTGTTACAATTGTTTGCAGTACTTTGATTAATTAAATAAGCTCCGATCAGTGATTTCTAAGTGAATTTTACATAATTTGGATGAACTGTTTATGGCATATATTTATTATGATTTTACCTATGACACTTTTATCAATTCATATTTTTATCCTGCTATCCTTGGTTTACTTGAATATGAACTTTTTTTCTTAACTGATTATATCTTAATATTTTTCTAGTAATTTCTTGGAGCTTTAACTCTCTTCACATGTATACATTATTTTAGCAAATATATACATTATTCTTGACCTTATGAGAACAAACAAAAAGTAGTCTTCTGTCTCACCTCTAATCACCTCCAAAAATAACCTCAATTTTTTCATTGCTTCCTTGCATGTACATGCTGAAGTGTAAAAAACACGATTACCATTTCCATTTTTATAAAACTCACTTTTAATTTTATACTTAAATTTCTAGGGCTGGAGCAGAGGCTCAGCAGTTACGGTGCTAGCCTGCAATGCACAATTACACGAGTTCAAACCCCTGCATCACATGCACAATGAAGCTTTGGAGCAAAGAAAGCCACATGAAAAACTAAAAATTGATTTTCTCTTTCTCTCTCTCCCACACTGTCCTTCTCTCTTTAAAAAAAATTTTTTTTCTAATATGGACCATAAGGATAGAGAAGTCTTAAATCTTGCCTTCTATCTTAAACCCCAAGCAAATACCCGCCTCCCTCCATCCATTCAAGGTCAATAAGATCAGTGGTTACATTAACATGTCAGATATTTAATGATGATTGCATCAATATTATTGAGAAATGAAAACTGCAAAATCCTACAATTACCTGTGTTTCTTCTATAGAAGTTTCCACTCCTGATGTTAATACAGAAATACTCAGATGCAAAATAATTAGGAGCGCTGTAACCTTCAAGACCCCACTCCTGGATAACTATGAGGCCCACACTGATACCCCATTAAAGATGATTTTATCCTTCCTTCAGCTTTATTCAGGTCCCCAGTCCCCACCCAGCCACCCATACAACGTCATGTACAATTTTCAGCTCTCCATATAAATCTAACTTACCTAGGCAATATGAGATTTGAGGGCAAACACCAGGTCTCATTTCCTTTATACTGAAAAATTCAACCACAATATCCAGTAAAGAAAAATATATCTGATTCAGTGAAATTCTCTGTGTATTCTATGTATATAACTTCACTGAAAATTTTTTGCTACCAATTGTTAGAACTGAAATATGGCAACTTAAAGAGATGCTAATTACATCAAAAGTGATCGATCACCAGGCTTAACAGTAATTGGGGGAAGGGAGACACAATGAGAAAATGGCCATCAGGAGAAGGTCAAGTGATAGGGTTACCTATGGACTGAAAAGCCTATTGAGACCAAATGGATTTAAAACCTAATCTCAAAACATTATTTTTCCATTTAAAGTTGCCTGGCTTTTGTTTAGCATGAGGTACAATGAGACTTGGTCAGAAGTATGTTGAACCTGCAAGTAGGAAATAAAATAAGAAAGGCTGCATGCTTTATATGTTTGGCAACCATGAAATGATTGGCATTTAATTCTCAATTAAGAGATATTGAAGGAAATATCTCTACCTGAAATAGCCAGACCACAGACCTTAGGGAATTCAAACAAAACTAAAATGAGGTTGATTCCCGCCATTCCTAGAAAAAAAAAGTGCCCTTAAAGACGGAATGGTTGATTATAAAAAGTATGTACACAGATAATTGATAAAAAAAAAACTTCAATATTTTTAGGATGATACAAGATTGAGAATTATTTTTCACCTATACCCTGTGGTAGGCAGCACTAGAATGACTAGTCAAAAGCTCCTATAAACAGAAAATCAATCAATCCCAGTTGTTCATCACCCATGAAGACCAGACTGACATCAATTACCATAATATCAGCTACAAATGATCTTTCATTGATAAAGTTATTCTCACAAAGAGCTGTAAGCATTGTAAAGACAGTCCCACTCCAGTATAAAATGAAAATTAGACTCAATCTTGTTCTTGTTCATCTCTCTGAAGTTTTCAAAATGGTCCACTGAGGCCCAAAGATCTGAAAGGCTGACTTACGGCATGGTAACAACAATGATACCGTACACTGTAAAGATGCTAACAGAGTGCATCACAAGTGTTCTCACCATCCACAAATGAATTCACACACATAAAGTAACCAGGCCAGGTTTTGGATTTTTTAATTATCTTGACTGTGTTGAAGACTTCACAACATGAAGTAATGCACTGAACACAACACAGCAGAGAAAACAAAGGGGCCAGCATAGGTTACTGATGAGCCACGAGTTAGTCAATCTCCACATCATTTCAGTGTCCTCAGGTAGGAAAGTGGTCAGGAGAGTGTTCAAGGGAGCAGCAGCCCACAATGTAGGCCCAGGCAAGTGGACAGCCTTGGTGAGTCCTCAGCAAAACCATAGCTCTGCTTCCAGAAGGACCAAAACACTTCAAGGTACAAAAGCAACTATGAAGAATTATAAGAAACCATCTGCCCTTCTACATCTTCCAGGTTCACCCACCAAACACTCCCAGCATGGTTTATGAGGGATCTTTCTTTGACCTTCCATAACATTAAAGTTCTTTTCTTGAACAAATCACCCTGTCTTAAAATACAAGGTTGCCATCCGTCTAACCAGTCTCTCGATTCTCTATGGACAGAAACCATCAAAAATACAAACAGGACAATTGCATCATGGCAATTAAGAAGGTTTTAGCCTGCTTTACTGTGAGCATCAGCAGCAGATATCACAGCTAACACTGGCATTTTGCATGAAAGTACATATAAAAGTGTGACCAAGGACGTGGGTTTGTTGAAGAGATCAGAGCCCTTGAAAAAATGTTCAGTACTGTGCACTGAGGCAATAGGAAAGAGGCCTGAAAGGAATTGCCAAGCCTACATCCACTACAGGCTCCAGATTATGGAAGAGGAAATGCCTTTGAGAAGAGATCATGTGGGAGACATGGGTCCACACCGTGAAATGGGAAGTTGTTTTGCCATGCTCAGCAATGCAGGCTCCCAAAGGATGTTACAGTCATTATCCCAACAGACTGAGGCATTATTGCTTGAGCTGGCAAAAGACCTTGATGACATCCAAGGGGAGTTCATTCAGTGGGAAGGCAGAATGCTCAAGCTTAAGGGGCTATAGAGAATTACACCAAGATGACAAAAGAAGGCCTGGGAGGCCAGACAAACCCCTTACACATTGCCCCCATGTACCCATATATGAGGTTGAAAAGGTGATGCTGAAGCTAGGAAGGACACATCAGGAAGTAAGAGATGCCAGTAACATGGACTGTCTGCGAGAAACCCTGGGGACTCTAGAGACAACCAGTCTAAATAAAGTCCATGTGCTATGCAACCAGACAGCTCAAGGGGGCAAAGCTGCCAAAGCCCTTGAAAAATAACATCTCACAACCTTCCTAACCCCATTAGCTGATTAGCTTTCCTCCTCTGGGTCATTCCCCCATGATAGACTGCCTCAAATTTGATCCAAAATAAAAGAACCACCAACCAACAAACAAAAGCTTTTGGCCTTCCATGTACTGAGACTTCTGAAAGTTGAGCCCCACATCTAAATTGTTCTTTTTTTTTTTTTTAAGAGAGAGGGACAGTGAAAGAGAGAGAGGAAAAAAATCAATTTTATTTAGTTTTTCATGTAGCTTTCATTGCTTCTACACTTAGTTGTGTACATGGTGCTGGGGTATGAACACACGTCCCACATCCTAGCACTTGCTAGGCAAGTGCCGTAACTGCTTAGCCACCAGTTCAGCCCCTCTAAATTGTTCTTATCCTTCAAGGTTTATTCAGAAATACAGGAGCAGTTTTCATTACTGGGTTTTGGTGTTAATTTTGCCACAACCCGTATTTCAGTGATGCTATTCCTCTCATTTCAAAAGGGAAGGTTTATTCTGTGTGTGTGTGTGTGTGTGTGTGTGTGTGTATTATGTGATGTCCCAGGTGCTTACAGTCAAGATTTTGCCTGGATTCAAACAAGACCTTGGGGCAGTGCTGGAGGTGTTAAGACTCTGCAACTCTTGTAAATGAGCTAAATGTTTTTTCTATTGTACATGGACATGAGCTATTGGGGACCCAGCGCAAAACATTACGGTTTAAATAGGAGGTTTGTCCTGGAAGTTCCTGAAAGCAATAGATTAGGAGAACTATAACCTCATCAGTACATCTCACTTTCAATGGACTGACTGGGTGATAATCACAGGCAAACAGGACCTAGCTGGAGTTGTTTGGTCATTAGGGCTGTCTCCTGGAAGTGTCCTTCCTGCATCCCATTCCTCTCTGTCAACTTCCTAACGCCACTATCACCTGACCAGCTTTCCTCTTCTGGGCCCTTGCTCCATGATAGACTGCCTCCACCTTGCACCCAAAATAAAAGAACAACAAATAAATAAAGAAACAAACAAATAAAAAACTGGTGTCCTTCCATGTACTGAGACCTCTGAAAACATGAGCTCCAGATCAGCTCTAAACTGTTCTTTTTATGTACTGGATAATTTGGTCACTGTAACTCAAAAACTGAGTACAAGTAAAGGCACAGATCCTTTTGGTTTTCTATCCCCCTATTCTCCCTCCACAGCTTGGCCATTCATTGGTACCTCTGTTGCCATGGTAGCCAACTGTCTCAGAACACAGACTTCCAACAGTTGGTCATATTAGCCGCTGCGAAGGAGGGTTTGGCAGGCTTTCGAAATCCCCAGTTCATGCCACAGAATTTGATACCATTCGGGCCATATGGGCAGCTATCAGACCTTGATGTGACAGAGTATGCAATCTTTATGTGTTGGTGTTTATATGTGTGTGTGTGACTGCACATGTGTTTTTTCAACACTTAGATGTCAGGTGATTATGGAACATGCTGGACTAAAAATGCCATCAGTTATAGAGGGATAGACATTTCAAATCTATAGTATTTCTAGAGAGAAATTTAAAATCAACAGTATCAAATATCATAAGATTTTAATGTATTTGTGACCTTTGGTTAACCGAGACAACAAATAGCAATATGAAGAAAGAGACAGCCAGCAAAAATATGCATAAAAGACCTTTACTCTCATTAAGACAATTATTAAAGGTTTTCATAATCTGAGGGTCACTGAAGAAGGAAATTTGTGGTGATCACTGAATTGTCACTAATGAGAAAGTGGTTAAGAATTACAGAGCAATCATATATACTTTCTTGCTGCCTGTGCTATATAATTTAATAATCTATTGATATGACTCCACATGCATATGAATATGCATAGGTACATACAATACACATGCATACATGTATGTATATATCAACATAAAAGAAAAATGAGGAAATCCACCAAATTCTCTGACAGATGGTTTTCATTTCCTCTGGATGGATGGTGTTCTCACAGGAGCATTTATTTTCATCTTCATACTTTCCTGTAGTTTTGAAGTTCTTCAACTATATTTTATGATAGGCAATGTTTTCAACTGAAATAACACAAAGCACTAAAGGTATCAGGCAGACATGTTCAGCAGAGAGGGTCGTTGTCCAACAAACTAGGTTGAGGGACAGAAAGGATACTCTTCTGCATTTAGCTGGGCTGGAGAGTGTAAACCCAGGACATGCTTCAGGCACACTGGGACAGTTATGAATGGAAAAGGGAATGGGTACTTTACCACAAATTCATGACTCTCATTCCAATACCATCTGTGAATGCTTTTCTTTTGAAGACTCCTGAGCGGAGGGACACATGGGTTTGAGCCCTTTGACTCCATGGAAGACTCATCCTCCAGCAGCGATGGCTCTGTCAAAATG
>PVKS010036935.1:0-18991 GCA_004027875.1 Aplodontia rufa
ACCCGCGCCTCTGCCCCTCCCTGCGCCACTGCTTCTCTCCTGACAACTGCTGCAAGAGGAGCGCAGACTAGCACATGCGAGTTTTTGGAGAGCGGCGGACGCCAGGCGAGAGACTACGCTTGAGTTCCTACACCTGGGCTCCACTGAGCCACGCTCCAGTCCCGCACCGCTTTGGAGCTGTCCTCTCAGTGGAGCTACCAGTGGAGCTACCGGCTTCGCCTTATCGCCCCATCTCCCGACAGCTGCGGCTGGAAGAGGAGCAACGGCGGGTCCGTGGAGAGCGGCGGACGCCTGGGCAGAGGTTGCTCTTCCATCCCGGTGTCCGCGTTCTGGTCCTGCAGCGCGTGGGAGCTGTGCAGTACCCAGCCAGCACTGACTCGCCTCACTGCCCCTCCCCGCGCCAACCCCTCTCCCCTGACAGCTGCCACAGGAGGAGCACAGAGGATATCTGCGGGTAGGGGGCGAACACCAGATGCTGGTGCAGACGCTGCGCTCGACTACCTGCACCCGCGCACAAATGACAGGTGCTCGATCCTGCACGGCATTGCAGCAGCCCGCGCCCCTGCACTACCCCGCATCTCCGCCACTCCCCGCGTCGCTGCTTTTCCCCTGACAGCTGCCACACACAGTAGTGCAGAGGAGCAGCTGTGGGCAGGTGAAGAGCAGAGACTATGGGGTCCAGAAGCTGCGCTTGCATTGAGAGAGCCGGGTTACAATAACCACAGGATCAGAGTGTCGCCTTTAGGGCTGTCACTTGGTGGCTGCCTCACAGTGCAGTACAATGGCCACACTACTGTTCAGGTGTTTGGGACTTGAGATTGTCAGCATACCTTCCAATGCCTCATCTTTTCTAGATTGTCAGTAAGTAATGTTTGTTACAAACTAACCTTTAGGACAGTGAAACACACCTAATTTCAGAATTCTCTTATCCTTTATACTCACTTGAAATCGGGCATCTCATCTAAAACACGTAAGTATCGGGTCTGAAACTCCTGCACTCCCCGATAGGGTGTCGGCAATGAGGGAGAAGGGAAAAACCATTGACCAAGATGTGGGCTTGGGAGAATGAGATCACCTTTCATGTAGGCAAATGCCTTATGTGTATATCCTAACTGGAAAATGCAAAGTACAAAAAGTATAGTTAAAAAGTTTTTTCTATGTAATTGTTAACCTTTAAAAACATAATTGTTTAGGGGCTAGAGTGGTGGCTTGGCGGTTATGGCCCTTGCCCGGCATGCGCCAGTACACGGGTTCAAACCCCAGCACCCATGTACACAACTAAGTGTCAGAGCAACGAAAGCCACATGAAAAACTAAAAATTGATTCTATCTGTCCTCTCACTGTCCTTCTCCCTTTAAAAAAATATAATTGTTTATACTTCAGGAAATATACTTCAGGAAAATTGGGATTGTTTAGAAAATGAGATCTTGTGTCATAAATGAAATTGAACTAAATATAAACAGTTCAGGAATTCACAAGGTCAACAGAATGAGTGAAGTACAAAACATTCTAGCCACTTTCATGTTCATCCTAAAGTATGTAGTATAATCAAGCATGTTCATCTAGAGTGTTCAGGTTTATATTTGTACAGAGGTGACATTTTTCCCCCCACAAAGGAAACATTTTAAATCCTCAAATTGATACTTTCTATCAATCACCTGGGGACTCAGTTTTTTTCTCCAAAATCTTTGAAGTTTCTTTAAATTATACCCTTTACACAGCTGAGAAACTGGATTATTTCTGTGTATACGGCTACTTCCAGGAGCTGGGGCAGTGGCTCAGCAGTTATGGCACTTGCCAGGCATGCACAAGGATGCAGGTTCATACCCCAGCACCATGTACAGAACCAAGTGTCAGAGTAATGAAGCCTCATGAAAAGCTAAAATTGACTCTCTCACACTGTCCCTCTCTCAAAAAAAAAAAAAAAAAGACCGCTTCTAGCTGAAATGCTATCACAAGTACTTGTGAGGACTTATCTTGTATATGACATTCTTAGAGGTCATGATGCATGAATGATGCATGGGTGTACTGGGTATCGAACCCAGAGGTGCTTTACCACTGACCCACATCCCCTTACCCCTTTCTCACTAACTTGCTTAGGACCTTGCTAAGATGTTGATGCTGTCCTTGAACTTGCAATCCTCCTGTCTCAGCCTCCCAAGATGCTGGGATTACGGGTAGGGCCACAATGTCAGCTTGGAATATGTATTTGACATGTAAAAAATATACAATATTGGGGCTGGAGCAGTGGCTCAGCGGTTTCAGCACTTGCCTGGCAAACACGAGGACCCAGGTTCAAACCCCAGCACCACATACACGAAGTGTCGGAGGAACTAAGGCCATGTGAAAAACTAAATAAGGTTGTTTCTCTCTTCCTCTGTCTCACTGTCCCTCTCTTTTAAAAAAAAATGTACAATATTAATGTCAGTTGTCTCTTGAAAGTTAGTCTGTACATATTTTTGTATCATTTTCTTCGAAGAGAAATATTTTGGTGTCATTAGGATTCCCTTCAATGTCATTGAGCAAACCAACTCTTTAGTCTGTGCAACTAGCAAAAATATGTATAATAGAGTTTTCACTTATAAGTTTCTTTGCTGATTTCTGGAACCCAATTGAACAAAATTTGATAAAGTCCCAAGGAAGGGCTGGAGCAGTTGCTCAGTGGTTACAGCGCTTGTCCGGCTTATGTGAGTACGAGAGTTCAAACCCCAGCACCAAGTACACAATGAAGTCTCAGAGCAACAAAGGCCAGGTGAAAAACTAAAAACTGATTCTCTCACTGTCCCTCTCTCTTAAAGAAATAATAAGTCCCAAGGAGATTTACTTTAGAAAAAAGTCAACCTATTCAGCACATTTTTTTGAGAGAGGAAAAGAATTTTATTTATTCATCTGGTTTTAGTTTTTCCAACACTTAATTGTGTATGTGGTGCTGGGATTTGAACCGGGGTCTTCATGCATGCCAAGCAAGTGGTCTACTATTGAGCTACCACTCCAGCCCCTTCAACACATTTTTTAAAAACCTAAAAGCAAACTAGATGCTACAAATGACTGACTCAGTCAACAGCCACATGAAATGATTAAAATTAAGCAACATGGTGGCCATGTGCAGTCTGGCCAACCAAGCTTATTCTAATCTATCTGGCATTTACCACAAGCAGATTAGCCAAGGAGGACCTCGCCTTCATTAATTCAAGGACAGGAGCCATTGGTTCTCTTTAGAACTCTTACCATAATTCATCTCTCAGTGGGAAAATTAAGAATTTAATTCTATACTGCTTTTTCCCTTACAGAAAGTAGTTAGTAGGTCAAAGAATTTTTGCCTATCAACCTTGGAGCAAAATCCAGACATTGAGAGGTGCCAGATTATCAAGTATACCTCTATACTATATTATTATCAGCTGTATATAATCAAAAACAAACTCCAAAACATGACTGGCAACTCTACTCAATCTGAAACTCACCCATGTTGTGCTCTCTTGTCTTGAAATGTCGGTGGCAGTTGAAGGAGGCCTTCAGGAATCAGAACACAGGGCAGAAGCTATAAGGTGCTTTACTCTCTGCTCAGCGAAGAGGTTCATCACAGACAGGGGCACTGAGGTACAGTGCATTTAGTGACCTCTAACTGTACGTGATTTTCTCAGACCTGGAGAGGAGACAAATTTCAAAGGGAACCTGATTCTCAAGAAGCAGTTCAACCCCTGGTTCCACCCAATTTCTCAAACACATCCATGGAGCTTTGTACTAGTAAAGTTGCCTTTTTGATGTTGATGGCAGAATTATCCAGATTATAAAGCCCTCCTACCGTATCCAGGCAAAACCAGGCAGCAGTTCCAGTTAATAGCCTGAACTACATATCAACTGAGATTAGCCTGGAAGTTGGATAAAGGCTCCATGATAAAGGGTGACCTGTCATTCCCCCTGATTTACAAAGTCTGTTTCTCTGATTCCAAATTTAATCAAGTACTTATCTCTTTGAAACAGTTCAAGCTAACTCAGTTGGGATCCCTATTTCCTTACCCAGAGAGGAAAGGAAGTTCATTGGGCATGGTTTAGTGCAAAGAACATGGAGTTTGATTTATAACAAGTCGCCAGCTTTCTCTGAGTCTTATTTTTTCTAATTGGTAAAATAAGGCAAAAAAAAAAAAAAAGAATATTCTGTTCTCCCACTGGAATTATTTTTATACCAAATGATGCTTTTTAAATAGCAAGTTTAGGAGTTTTTCAATATAATTTTTCAAATAGAAAAAAAAATCAGTGTTTTCCTAGTCACCTGTTGAAATACCAAGATACTAATTTTTTTTTTTTTTTTTTTTTTAGGTCAACAGAGCCCAGTATGTTCCAAACTCAGAAGCCAGTGTGTATACTAGTGCAAAGGTCCCAGCTTCTGGTATAGACTGCACAACTAGCCTGAGCAAGTGCACTCATCTCCAGTCAGTGGATGTCTCTGAGCCAAGCCACAGATCTGTGTTTGAGTTAACACCCTTCCTCAACAGGCAATGCCCCTTCACAGATACTGTCCCAGGATGCAGCACTGGACTTGAGAGCAGGTGGCAAGCTCCTTAAGTAGAGCCGGGGGCACAGGATCCAACTGGGTATCCCCTTAAGGAGAGAGGTATGCTCATGCCATTTACAAAGGGAGGAACAAGCCCTGACAATAGAAAACCCCAACCAGCTCTTCCTCTAGAACCAAGCATTCAGAAATGTGGGCCTTCATCATACTGATCTGAGAAGTAACAAGAGAAGCAACCAGGGCTGGAGCGAAGGCTCAGCGGTTACGGCACTTGCCTGGCATGCATGAGCACGTGGGTTCAAACCCCAGCACCACGTACCCAGCCAAGTGTCCAAGCAACAAAAGCCACGTAAAAAATAAAATTGATTCTGTCTTTCTCTCTCACACACTGTCCCTCTGTCTTAAAAAAAAAAAAAAAGTAACCAAACCCCAAGCTGCTGGCACAGGGAAAGAGGTGGCCATCACCTTGCCTGCCCAATGGCCATCTTTTTAGAGGGGTCATTGCTGAGTTGTGCTGGCTTACAAAATGCATCTTTTCCCTGCAATGTTACATTGCAGTGTTAGGACTCACACTGTTGTGGGACAGGTAGGGCAGGTGCTTTAATACCATTTACAACTTTGTAATTTCTGAGAGCTGACACAACTTGCTCCTAGTCACAAAGTCTTCCAAATTCTCAGTTTTAACCTTCACTCACTATGGCAGTAGGGACATCTTTCAATTACCTCGCAAAATGTCTCTATCCCTAGCACTTGGCACAATACCTGAAGCATATACCACTGCATTTAGGTTGGATGAACTACTCAAACAGATGAGTAAAGAAGTCCTCCTTCCTGCTTCCCTTCATTAACCCATCCTGCACAACCATGAGGGAACATTTACAAGGAATCACTCAGCTCATCCCATCAGTGTTCAGGGAAGAGAACATATGAAAAGCAATAGATTCCAAAATCCCATGTATTCTTTTAGTATGAAAGTTGCCGACTTTAGCAAATGTGATGCTACAAAGACAAAGCAATCATAAGAAATCAAATTCAAAGAAATTTCCAATACTTGGCTGCATTTCTGGCAGAAGAAAGGCCAAACCGCCTCCAAACACAGCAGCAATTTGAATGTAAGGCTCCAGTTGGAGCACATTATATAAAGACAGCTCTCAGGGACACCTGGATATTGAACTATGGAATAAAATATTTCCAAAATGCTGACATCTGTCAGATTAGAAGAAAATGAATTGTAAAGTCCAGTACCTGTTCCACTCTAATATAAAGTAATTCAAATCAAATGTTTAAAATAGAGTCAATTTTAAGTTTCTATCGTAAAATTTTAAAAAGCAGCAATCAGTCCTTGGATTGTACAAGTGCAAAGGAATGGTATCTTCTCAGTAGTTGAGACATCTCAGTACCTGTGTAGGAACTTCCAGGGTTCCGAGTTGATCAGAAACTGGGGCATACATAGCTGGAGCAATCCTCTGGTCACACTGCTCCTTTCCCCTTAGTGTCCAGCTTGTTACTCGCCTCTTGTCTGCTCAGCTGTTCCTCAGTGAACATGGTGTAAAGACACACCAGGCTCCCAGCAATGCTGATGTTTAAGCCAATGAAATTTGTCCATGTGAAGATATCTCCATCAAAGACCCTTCCCACAGAAGTTACTGATATATTCCTAATACAGCCTACTATTGTAGTTTAAGAGCAGAATTATGCTGGGTGTGGAGCACTGTGGCATACCTACATCAAGATAAACCCCAGCACACCGGAGCGGGGCTGTAGAAGGAAGAGGGTGTCGGCCCAGCCTTCAAACTCCATCCCCTTCTGTGTATCTCCTCTGAAAATATGCAATGGCCAGAATGATTAACAGCATGTTGTAATAGAACAGACCATATTTTCCCAGCTCTTTTGGATCTCATTTTTGTTTATGTGCCATTTGCTGCTGTGAGTACATCATTTATCAGAATAAAAATATCCTTCCAGATCAAAAGCCAAGATATAGTTGACAAATAATCTTTGTAAATGCAGTCATCTTAACATCCCAACAAGGGGCTGGAGTGGTGGCTTAGTGGTTGTGGCCCTTGCCTGGCATACTTAAGTACATGGGTTCAAACCCCAGCAACCCACATACACAAGTGTCGGGGCAATGAAAGCCATGTGAAACACTCAATAAAAAATTGATTCTGTCTCTCACTGTCCTTCTCTTCAAAAGAAAAAAAAATCCCAACAAATAGCCTTTTTGAGTAAACCTTCAGCAAACATTGTAAACAGGAAGGAGAACCTTCTTAAAACCATAAACATTGTTTAGTTTCTTTGTGCTAAACAGTCCCGTGATTTGGGTCCGAAAATATAGTAGAGGTACTGAAGATGTCTTTTGAGGTACATTTCTGCAAAGGTCAGGAAACTTGATTACCCTGAGTGCCTTTCCCAGCCAGAGAGCTGCCACTGTGGCCAGCATGTGGCCAAGTCCAACACAGAGCAAGGAGGGAAATCATTGATTTCGTAACCTCAGGCAGCCACTTTTCTCATCTTGTCAGATTCTACAATTTCAATAGACTGCCTGCAACAGATTTTAAGAAAGTTAAACAGATCTTTTACATTGCTTTCACACATTTAGGAAAAACAAAACAAAAAAGCTTCTGCCCCTAACAGCAGGGGAATAATCATACATGGGTGTGAGGAGATGCACGTACCCAGGGGCTGTCAGAGGTGAAGGGCAGAACGAAGCCCCAGACTTGGTCCTTGCTCCAGCTAGTGCATCCCAGGATTGCCTCCCTGCTAGCCTGCACAGGGGAAGCTTTGCTTCCTCCAGTGAAACGCAGGATGTTCAGGCAGAGCTCTGCACCATGCCAAAGGCGGCCCTGAGGCCCTAAGTTGGCTGAACTGAACCCCAACCCAGGCCAGCACAGCCCTGGGACCACCCCCTTCCTGGCTCCCACCCAACTTTTGAGTCTCCATCTCTTAAAAAAAAAAAAAACCCCAGTAACTTTTGCTCTCCAACAGAACTTATTAATAGCATGAAGAGAAGAAACGGTGGGGAAAATATTGTACAACCATAAATACGTATAAAGTAATATGATATGCATTTGTTCCTAAACCAGAATTACCCCATCACCCACACCCCAGTCTCTTGATTCTTCTATACTTTGCCACTACAACTGATATGTTTAGATTGTGAATTTTCCAGAATTAAATGATTGCATAAATATTATTTGGATTCTTGGGTGGGGCAGGTAAAGAGTGCCTCATTGTTGTCTCCTTAGATCCCTTCCTATCCTCTCTTCTCGCCATTGCTGCTCCCTGCCACACACATCTATGGTTCCCCTAGATTATGTGTTGCTACACCTTTGCTAGGTCTAATACATGTGTATGACAACCTTTCACCAAACCTGGGTTTTGCTCCAGCCTCCAAAAAAGAGGGAAAACATTTGACCCTTGACTCTGGGTTATGCTGACTTTACTCAGCATGGTTTCTTCCACTGCCATCCATTTACCTTCAAAGGTCGCAATATCATTGTTGCTAATAGCCGAGTAGAACTCCATTGTACACAAATACCAGTTTTTGGATCATCCAGTGAGGGGCACCTAGGTTGGTTCTATAATTTAGCTATTGTAAATTGAGCTGCTGTGAACATTGATTTTGCTGTGTTGCTGTAATGTGCTGACTCTAACTCCTCTGGGAAAATACCCACAGGAGAAATAGCTGGATCATATGATGGATCCATCCCTAATTGAGTCTCCACACTGCTCCCAGAGTGGCTGTGCCAGTCTGCAATTCCATAACAGTATGCTAGTGTTCCTATCTCCCCACACCCACTTCAGCATCTGTTATTGTTTATATTCTTCATCTTTGCCAATCTGACTGGAGGTGAAATCTTAACGTAGTTTTGATTGCATTTCTCTGAATACTAGTGATTTAGAGCACTTTCTCATATATTGATTTGCTCAATTTCCTCTGTTGAGAAGTTAGCACTATCAAAAATGCAATCCAATAAATGTGCCAAAGTTTTGAGTTCATTATAAATTTTGGATGTTAGTCCCATGTCAGGAATCACAGGCCATGATTATCTCCCATTCTGTAGGTTCTCTTTTGACAATTTTGACCAATTCCTTGGCTGAGCAAAAGCTTTTTCATTTAAATTCTTGACTTTCTTTTGCTTTGGGAGTCTTGTTGAGAGTCATTGCCAACTCCCGTGTGATAAAGTGTTGCTCCTAGTTTTTCTTCTGGCAGTTGTATGGTAGCTTAATTCCTAGTTCCTTGATACATGTAGGTTTGATTTTTGTGCAAGGATCTAATTTCAGCTTTCTGCAAGTGGCTGTCCAGTTTATCCAGCTCCATTTGGTAAATAGGCTTTCTTTCCTCATATTTTGACCCCCTTTGTCAAAGATCAGATGTTTAAAGATTTGTGGGTTTGTCTCAGTCTATTCCATTGGTCTTCATGCCTATTTTGATACCAGTACCATGCTGTTGTTAGATCCGGTATTACAAAACCACCTATTTCATCTTTCTTGCTTAGTAATGCTTTGGCTCTTCTAGGTTTCTTGTTCCAAATTCATTTGAGAATTGTTTTTTCTATATCTGTAAAGAATGACATTGGGGACTGGAGCGGTGGCTCAGCAGTTATGACGCTTGCCTGGCATGCACAAGGACACAAGTTCGAATCCCAGCACCACATATACAACGAAGTGTCAGCAACAAAAGCCACATGAAAAACTAAATTTGATTCTCTCTCACTGCCCCTCTTTAAAAAAAGCTTTTGGCAGAATGGCCATTTTAATTACATTAATTCTGCCTGACCAAGAACATAGACCTTCTTTCCATCTTCTCAGGTCTTTAATTTCTGTCTTCAGTGTTCAATAATTTTCATCGTAGAGGTCTTTTACTTCCCTTGTTAGATTAATTCCCAAGTATGTTATTCTTTTTGAGGCTATTGTGAATGGGACCGATTTCCTTCTGCCCTATTATTGCTAGTGATGAAAGGGGCATTTCCCTTCTCCTTTCAAGTGGAAACTGACCTTGCTCCTAGTACTCAATTAGTTCTTTACACTATTTTGCCTAATGGAGAAATTGTTGCAGACTCTCAGAAGCTGGAAATTGAAAACTGGTTTGCTAACAGGGTGGGTGGTTTTGTTTAAACCTAGTCATTTTCAATTTAGTAAGGAGAGAAGCATAAAATAAGTAAACACTTCCATAATGTCCTAGAACTTTCCTCCAGAAGAACCTCAAAAAGGGGTTGGGGATTTAGCTCAGTGGCAGAGCCCTTGCCTAGCACACCAAGGCCCTGAGTTCAGTCCTCAGGCCTGAGAGAACAAAAACAAAAGAACCTCAAAAGGTGGAGTGACATCACACCCTGAGAGGTCTAGTGGCAATAACCAAAGCAGGGGGGCCACAGCACATTTTTTTTTTTTTGTATGTGGTGCTGGGGCTTGAACTGGCGTACTCACGTATGCCAGGCAAGCGCCATAACTGCTGAGCCACCACTCCAGCCCTACAGCACAGTTTTTAAAGTCTCATATTTGTGTGGATTTCAAAATCATACTATACACTTAGTTTCAAAAAATTTGTTACCAAAATTACCTGAAAATGTTGCACTAAGCCTGTGTGCATTTTGCCCTGCTGACCCTCAGCACACCTCCACTCTGCATACTGCAGGAACCAGTGTGGGTTATCAAGGGTTTGCATCAGCTTGACAACATAAGTCAGGAACATGTCTGCCCTGGTTTGAGAAGCACAGCCCTGGTACTCTAATTATAGCATAAAAAAATCTGACATAAGCATAAATGGGATCTTCTTTATCTTTAAAGAACACGAAACTAATGTGAAGCTCACAAAGACAAAAATAAGTTCTATCTCAATAGAATTTGGTGCTAGTTATCTGATTTTTACTATTCTGGCTGCATAATCTTAACCTTAGCCATCAGAGTCTACCCACTTCAGATGTTCTTTCAAAAATATAACTGGGAGAACTCTTATTCTGCATACAATGTGTGTTAAAGTGTTTATAGCAACTGAACATTGCTATTAGAACTATATTTACTTTATATATATTTAAACATATACACAAAATGAATTATGACACATATCTGATTCCATCTAAAGAATGCTACTAAACCTGGACCTCGTGTCAAGAGCACAGTGCCTCTTTAATGTGGCTCCTCAGTGTGCTTCCTGTCAACGGAGGGGAGATGCCTCCTCTTCCTGCGATGACTGCGCTGTTAATCCTGGATAGCTATTTGTTCAATCCTGGAAGGGCCATGATGTGCAACAGCTTTCAGCACACTTTCTTCATCCTAGCAGTGGAGCTGTGGTCGCTTTCTGATGAGTTGGGATCTTCTTCACAGTCTGGGAATGAGAGAGATTGTCTAAAATATGATCAGAGGAAAAGTAATTGTATTCTCAGAGCTCAATCTAAAGGATGCTTCTGATTCTGCAAAATAGGCAACAATCTCTGTAGAACACCATACAACTTCCTCATAGAAACAAAAGCCAATGGAGTTAATATTTCACTTCATATCAAATACCACAAAAAGAGTAGATCATTCAAGGTAACGCATTAAGGATCTGAGAAGTTAGACATCCTGATGGGATGGGGAACGAATAGTGGACTGAGAATGTGAGGAAATATCTCAGGTTAGATTGAGACTCATGTCTACTGAAATCAATGTAATTTAAATATTTTCAATCTTTGTTAGGACAGAGAAAGACTTTCTTTTTAAAGCATCTTCCCTTAAAAACTAAAGGTTTGGGGGCAGGAGCAGTGGCTCCACAGTTACAGTGCTTGCCTGGCATGCACAAGTACAGAAGTTCAAACCCCAGCACCCACGTACACAACTAAGTGAGCAACGAAGGCCATGTGAAAAACTCAAAAATTGATTCTCTCTCACTGACCTATTTAAAAAAAGTTAAAAAAAAGAATTGGTGCACATGTTAAATATTTAGTAGTTAGTTATTCGCCGCTAGATAAAATTATTCGTAAGGAAAGCTGATTCATATATCTAAACACAGATGCCCTCAAAAAATGCTGGAAAGTTCTCTTGTTTTTCACATCATTAAAAGATTTTATATTTTCTCACATGTCCATTTCTTGGTGGTCAACAGTATTTTCAGTTGATTATAGTCCCAAATAACATACTTGTTCACTTGATGTGTACATTTATAAACTATTTTAATAAACCTAAATTTCTAGTATTAGAAACATTTTATGGGCTAGAGTGGTGGCTCAGCAGCTAAGGCACTTGCCTCGCACACGTGAGGACATGGGTTCAAACCCCTATGCCACCTACACAACAAAGCGTTGGAGCAATGAAAGCCACACGAAAGACTAAAATTGATCCTTTCTCTCACTGTCCCTCTAAAAAAATTTTAAGTGGAATTATTCATAAGCTTTTTTTCAAAATGTATTGAACTAGAGACAAATACTTATGCATTTTGAAGATTTATATCTAGTAGTTTACTTTTTCATGCATGTTATGATACATGATTTGGAACTGCTAAGTTAGCAGACCACGTAGCAGCACTTGCCTGGCATGTGTAAGGACATGGGTTCAAACCCCAGCACTACACGCACAAGTATGTTTTGGGGAAAAAAACCAAATGAATAAAAATCCTCTCCTTCTTCCTCTTAAAAATTCTACAACCCACATTAAATGTTATTTAGCTGAATATTGATATTCCATTCCAATCCAGATCAGTTTCAAGTTCAAGAATATAGGAAGTTATTTGCTGCTTCTGCTTTATAACTTGACTAACTTAGATTTTGCTTAAGGAATATCTGCAGAAACAGAAGAAACTGATAAATTCACTTGCCAATTAATTTCTACTATCCAATTGCTGGGATTGCAGGCATGTACCACTGCACCCAGCAGCTAGACTCTAAATAAAAAAGGATAGGGGTATAGCTTGCATATAATGCGTCAGGGTTCCATTCTAGAACCCCAAAAGTTTCTGGGGATAAGAAACTTTTAGAGTTTTAGAGTTTTTTTTTAATAAAGAGGGACAGTGAGACAGAGAAACAACTTCATTCAGTTTTTCACATGTCCTTAGTTGCTCCAACACTCAGTTGCGTACGTGGTATTGGGGTTTGAACCCGGGTCCTCGTGCTTGCCAGGCAAGTGCTGAAACTGCTGAGCCACCACCCCAGCCCAACAGAGAGCTTTTAAGACATGTTTAAAAAGGTTAAACTGCTGAGCAATCTATGTCCTCATACAAAGGTGTACATTACCAAATCAGAAGCCATCAAATTGTAACTGATGCCACACAGTTATTTGTATATTGCTTTAGACAGCAAAAGAAACCCAAAGAGCTGGTGCATGCCTGTAATCCTAGCAACTCAGGGAGCTGAGTCAAGAGGATCAAGTTTGAACCAACCTCAGTGATTCAGCAAGATCCTCAATAACTTACTAACGATCCTGTCTCAATAAATTAAATGGGTCGTGTGTGGAGCTCTAGCCTAAGCACTCCTGGGTTCAACTCATAGTACCAAATAAAGCAAATACAAGAGCAAAAAATAAGGCAACATCTATCAAAATATCAAACATTGTAAAGATTAGCATTGGTATTAGTAAAGTTGACCAAAGTAAATCTGAATTTTTTGTATGAACTTTGATTCATTGATATGTGTGGGTCAAAAGAATTTGCATGGGTCTTTCAAGTGATGTTCAGCAACAAAAACATGCATACTCTTGAGAGGGCCACACACAGAAGATACAAAACAGGGTTCCTTGCGTATTTTTTCACCTGCACCACTATTTGGTAAGTGGGAAGAAAATGAAAAAATCTCTTGGGAATATTTTGCTGTAGAAATACTTTAAAAGCAGCAACTACCGCGGCAAATGCTGAAGCAGCAAATTGATATGGAAAGGCCATTCTGTTTCCCAAATGTATTTCTTTTTGTCGCTGCTAAAGGTGTGAGAGAGCGAGGTTATGAATAGCCACAGCATAAAGTCAGCGTCAGGAATCACTTTCCCCAGAAAGCTCATGTGGGAAAATGGATCATAGCACTCAACACTGTGAATGGGGCTCACTTGCTTTGCTGAAGGGAGCTGTGGCCTCTTAGAAAAATATGTATGCATCTGGGCCCCAGCAGCCCAGGCTGGTAATCAGTTACTCAGGAGGTTAAGGTAGATCTCAAGTTTGAGGTGAGACTGGGCAACTAATGGAGTCTGTCCCCAAATAAATTCAAAGGGCTGGGAATATAGCTCAGTAGTAGAGTGCTTGCCTAGTGTTGGGCCCTGAGTTCAAAGCCCTGTACCAAAAAATAATTCATGCATTTTGGGGCTGGACTGGTGGATCAGAGGTTACAGCACTTGCCTGTTATGCACGAGTTCACAGGTTCGAACCTCAGTACAGCATATGTGGCAAAGTGTTGCAGCAAAAGCCACATGAGATACTAAATGGGATTTGTTCTCTTTCATTCTCACTTGCCCTCTCAAAAAAAAATTAGTCACGTATTTTTAGTGCATTCAGGAAAGAATGCACTGTAACCGCTGAACCACCACCCTACCCCCAATTATTCTGTATCTTAATTGCTAATTTTATTGTATTTTGTATTTGTAGTACTGGGTTTTGAATCCAGGGCATCACACATGTTAGGCAACCACCGACACACGGATCCCAGCCTTTATATCTTATAATAAGACAGTCTCAAGCCAGCAAGAGTGACCTGAAAATTGTGATCCTCCTGCCTTGGCCTCCAGAGCAGCTGGGATTACAGGCCTGCATGAAGATGTTGGTTCTAATTGTTATAAGTACATTTGCGTACAGCAAGAGTTATCTTACCTTTCTCTTCATAACAAAATGTTATAGTGTTAGTGCTTTTAAACTCTGTATCCTCACAACTTCTGGCAGAGTACAATGGGCACTAACAGGAACCAGGTTTACTCTGAGCTGCTCAGAGGTGACCAGAGGCTGAGTATACCTGGATCTGTGATTTCCACAAAGTCAAGAATAAGAAAGAGGTGTGGTCCTGAATGGCTATTTGCTGCTTTGTCAACCTATAGAACACTCACCTGCAGTCATTAGGCCACGTCAATTTTTCTGGGTAATGGCGAACATACTTTTTCATCGTCCTTCTCTGGAATGAATCTTCGCTAGCTGCTGAGTAACTAGATATATCAATGTCCCTACTCTTTCCTCAATTCCTGATCTGTGTCTCATGCTGGGAGGGTGTAGCCAAAATGAGGGCTGCTTCTGACCACAGCTCCTGGGTTTTGCTATTTAAAAAAAAAAAAAACAAAAAAAACAAAAAAAAAAACTAGGAATTAAACCAGCTACCCTGCAACTGATGGAAGACAAATTAGGTCCAACACTCCAGCATTTGGGAGTAGGCAAAGACTTTCTCAACATGTCTCCTAAAGCGAAGGAAGTAAAGTCAAAAAACAGTAAACAGGATGTAATAAAGCTAAAAAGCTTTCACACTGCCAAGGAATCAAAAGAGGTGAGAGGTTTCCTACAGAATTTGAGCGAATCATAGGCTGTGATTCCTCTGACAGGGGTCTCATATTCACAATCTACAAAATCCTCATAAATCTCAACTTCAAAAACACAAACCCAATCAATAAGTGGGCCAAAGAACTAAGAAACTTCTCAACAAAGGACATTGATCAAGCCAACGAATACATGAGAAAATGCTCTAAATCACTAGTAATCAGAGAAATGCAAATGAAAACCACTTTAAGATACCACCTCATGCCAGTCAGATTGGCAAAAATTAAGAAAATAAACAATAATAGATGCTGGAGGGGTTATGGAGAGAGAGGTACACTAGCACACTAGTGGTGGAACTGCAGACTGGTACAGCCCCTCTGGAAAGCAGTATGGAGAATCCTCAAAAAGCTATGTATGAACCCACCATATGATCCAGCAATTCCTCTCCTGGGTATTTTTCCACGGAACTTAGACTCAGCACATTACAGTGACATAACAGAATCTTTGTTCACAGCAGCTCAATTTACAATAGCTAAATTATGCAAACAACTCAGATGCCCCTCACTAGATAAATGGAACCAAAAACTGGTACGTACATACCATGGAATTTCATACAGCAACTAGAAACGATGTTGCAGCCTTTGAAGGTAAATGGATGGCTATGGAAGAAATCATGCAGAATGAAGTCAGCATAAACCAGAGAACCAAGGGTCGAATGTTTTCGCTCATCTGTGGAGGCTGGAGCTAGACCCTGGCCATTGTGAAAGGCAGTCAACTCTCATGTATTAAACCCTGAAAAGGTATAGTGATGTACCACCTAAGGCATTCGTAGAGATGTACAGGGAAGGAAGGGGGTTAGGGGGAGGGACAAAGGTGGGTAATTAGGGGGGACTTTAGGGGGTAAATCTAATTTTCAGAATATAAATATATCATTTCATTGGTAAAATATCTCAAATCTTCCCTCCTCTTTTTCTGGGTTTGAAGTAGCATTTTGTTCCTTCCTGTTGCCTTACTTAGATGGCTTACAAGTCTAAGGCAAAGGAAAGATTCAGAATGCACCAACTTCTGAATGGAATGCAAATGCCAAAAAAAAAAAAAAAAAAAAAAAATCAAGAGTGTCACCCTCTTCACCTTGTGCAGTGGTGCACACCTGCAATCCCAGAGACTTGGGAGGCTGATGTAGGAAGATTACAAGTTCAAGGCCCGCCCAGGCAAGTTAGAATCTCTCAAAATAAAGATTAAAAAGGGCTGGGAGTGTAACTCAGTGGTACAGTATCCCTGGATTCAAACACCAAATGCTACTATTTTTTTTTTTTTAAAAAGGACAATGAGAGAGAATCAATTTTTATTTAGTTTTTCACATGGCTTTCATTGCTCTGACACTTCGTTGTGTACGTGGGTTGCTGAGGTTTGAACCCATGTACTTGCGCATGCCGGGCAAGCGCCGTAACTGCCGAGCCACCGCTCCAGCCCCAACGCTACGATTTTAAAAGGAAAAAAAGCATCACCCACTTTGTCATTGTCAGCTCTTTGAGAAGTTCTTTGACATTTGATAGCTGTATAAAACATTTTCTTGATCCCCCAGTGCTGGGGATAGAACCCAGGACCTCAGTCATGCTACAACACTGCTTTGTAGTAAAAAAGTTCCCAGCCCACTGTAAAAGTTGTTTTGTTTGTAGCACTACACATTGAACTCAAGGCCTTTCACATTCTTCCTGGAATTCTTAACTGCTTTATTGCATGTAATGATTTCCGATCACTCGAAAAATGCCAGCGCGATTCCAAGACGGCAAGCTGCAGGAAGGCCGCTTCTCGTTTGGCTCCAAGACCTGAAGAAAAAACTCCAGGACCGCTCCATTGCTGCAAGGTATGTTTAGGGGGAAATCTTCACTGGAACGTAGCACCAGTTAGGGAGATTTCTGGAGGATCAGAAATTTGGGTGCAGCAAGCAGAAAAAGAGGGATTGTATCCATCCCAGCAGGGACATGGCAGCTGTGAATACTATTGCTCCCAATCAGCAAGAGATGGGGGAGGAGCTGAACCATAGCATGCTATCTGATCGGCCACAGAGAAGCCAAGTTCTGTAAGGAACTGTGCATTGGGCTCAACTGGAGACACCTCCTCTGCCTAAGAGAACAGTGTGTCTGTCAGCTGCCTGCGTAGGAGAATCAGGAGTCTTTTAGAACAGACTGTCCAGCAGGAGGGAGTCAGCAGTTCTGAGCAGGCTACTCCACAATGCTACCAGGAGCCCTCAGAGATCAGAGGCTGAACCCAGAAGAGGGGATGTGGGACAGACCCAATCTTCACTTGGGGAATTTGGGTTAGTGAAGTGCAGGAGAGCTTTGCTTGGCACTGTTCACCCACTTCCCCCAGCCAGGAGACTCATGTGATAAGCAAAGGTGCGACAAGAGCACTAAAGAGACAACACACTGAGCTCAGAAAACCTGGGGGGCCTCTGAGTATAACCAGCAGCATTTGACCCCCTGCCCTAATATCTGGAAGACACCAGAGTCTTCCAAAGGCCAGCCCTCAGGGCAGTCATTAATCTGATCTGTTCAGGGAAGTCTCCACCCAGAAAGCCCAGAAGACTGAGCTAGACGCCCAGTCGTCTACTTGAGATCACATAATTCCAGACTGAGAGGCCTTGCTAACAAAACTCATGCAGACGGTGAACATCTGCTCCCAGTGTGTACAGAGACAACCTCAATGAACACAGAAAAGATTCTTAATGAAAAATTGGAACTATTTTTGATGTGTATTTGTGTGCCATCTGGGAAGTTGATTGGTTCATGGACATATAAACATACTAGCTGGTTGGGGTTTTTGCTTTTGATTTTCGTCTTTATCAGTTTTGTTTTTTCTTTTCTTTTTCCTATTTCTTCTCTCCCTTCATTCCTGAGCATTTTTTTTTCAATATAAATCTTTATCCTTGTCCTGCCTACTGAGGGTTGGGATTTTGATCAGTACATTTAGTATTTGAATTGTATTGTGCCCCAATTGCAAAAGTTTAGCTCTACTTGCTTCTACCCTTTCTTATGGAATCACTCAAATTCTGTTAATATCTCTTTCACCTTTCCTCTACTTTGGTACCTCTGCCTCTTCTCCCTCTGGTCCCTGTCCCCCTCCCCACAAAGCAAATCCTTCACCTCCTTTAGTTTCTATCTGTTCACACTCGGATATTACAACCTCCTAACTTCCTCTTAATTCCCTTCCCTCTCAGGCTTCTAAGCACTGTATAATTCAACCCCCCATCATTAATGCTGTGTAACCATTACTGCTGTGAATGCCAAACTCAATAACCATTATATGCTTTGAAGTCTGATATAGTTGATGTTTGAATACTACTGTCACCAAAAGTAATGGCTAACAATTTTCATAAGTGGAATTTAACATTATAATAAAATCACTACTAAATAACCAATGTAATACCATTGACTATGCATTGGTTATTCATATTGCTGAGTTCCTATTAGCATGAGGAGCTGGAAATCTTAAAGGACACTAAAAGTTCACAGGTTAGGAGTTTGGCTTCTAAACAACTTTCCTGGCAATACCACAACCCAAGTAAGGAATGGGAAAAAAACTCCAAATCCAATAGCAAAGACCCAAAGAGGAACAATCAGGGATTTCAAGCCAAGAATTCGCTTCAATTTGAGTGAGAAGAAGCCCACACATGGACCCCACCCCACATCCATCATGCCTAGGACTCTGGCCCTGCTCTGGCAGGCACACCAGACACCTTCAAGAACCCCAACATCCCAGACACCAGCCAGCCATCATGCACACCTGCCAGGTCCAGATATATTGGGCCCATCCCACCACAAAGGATCCCAGGTCCCACTGCAGCATATAGATTTGTCCATTCTGGCCTACCCCACACCTCCAGGATGCATCCCTACCACTTAGCTTCAACAGTGAAGCAGGCTGCCCAGCAGCCCTACCAGGTGCTAAGTCCAAATCCCAGAACCGAGATACAAAAAGTGCAACAAAGCTCCAGGCAGAAACAGCTTTCTGAAAGAAGGTGGTGGTCAGAGAGGTAGTGTCTGATCCCACCCTTGACGTGTAAGGAAGAA
>PVKS010036936.1:0-19001 GCA_004027875.1 Aplodontia rufa
AAAAAAAAAAGAAAATTATGCTTAATGTGAAATGGGCAAAATAGAGGCATTTAACCTAATTTTACAGATGAGAAACTAAGGCTTAAGGAATTGATTTGACTGCTGCAAGGTTATACTAGTTTGGAGTACCACCAGATTTCAAATCCAAGTTTCTTGCCTTCAAAAATTAGGCTGTGCGCAAGAGTAGTGGCTGTCATTGGGAACTGACCAAATTGTAGTATAGTTTTTTTTATTTTTTTAATTGAGAAATTTATTTTTTGAACAACCGTACAAGTTTTTAACAAAATAATATAAATGTATATAGATTCTGAAGATTAGATTTACCCCCCAATTACCCACCCTTATCCCTCCCTCCCAGTTGTTCTTAAGCAGCAGGTATGAGATGGCCAAAAATACATGTTGCTGACTGAATGATTTTGCCAATTGTCCATGATGAATAACCTGAGAAATATTTCAAAGGCACATTTTCTCTATTGTCCAAAATTTTTAAGTCTTAAATCACTTTATGGGTGATGAGGTATGCTAAATGAATTCTAACTAGGAGTTGTGACATGTAAAAGGTTTAGTAGGAAAATAAGAAAAGAACAGTAGCCTTTTATAATAGTGTGTGTGTGTGTGTGTGTGTGTGTGTGTGTTTTACTGTTTTCCTCTGTTGGGTATTTCAGTGAATGGCAGAGAAAATTCATTAGCATGTTGTAAGAAAGATTTGTGTGTGATCGGCTGGGCTGATGCTGACTGACAGATCCAAAACAATTAAATGTCTTAGTTTTTTTTTTCTTTTTGAGAAATGATGTCTTTATGAGATTATTTATGTCATTTGAGAAGAAAAACAAATATTTGTGATACTTTACAATCTATATCTGACTGCAGAGATTTATGTTTGCTAAACACTTTTTCTCAGGAGAAAGTTTAAACAGTGAAATAAAACTAAGATGTTCATGTAGTTAATGTTGGATAAATGATATGTGTCTTACAAATGTGGAAATGGCTTTTCTGCATAAGTAGCCCAACATAATTTCATGTTTCCTGGCATTTAATGAGTGTACACTATGTAAAGAGTGCTACTGAGAGCATCAACTGCATTGCTGTGCCTCACGAATCTTACAAGGTATATTGAGGATGGCATTTCATTTAATCTATAGAGCAATATCATGAGCTAGGTGAGAGCAATTCCACTTGAATAATAATGAAACTGAGGCTCAGAATGCCTAAGCAACTCGTGCAGAAAGGTAAAAGTAGGAGGAAATTACACTGACATACATACATCCACTACCAGGCTCTGGAAAACTTACATCCTCCTCTGCTGAGGACCCACTACCTGGAGGGAAGTCATAAGCGGAGAAGGAAGGGGAAACCATCATCCCAAAGATCAGACTTGAGGAAGCAATCTAGTCAGTTCACCTGGTGAAAGGTAAGGATTCTCACAGATGGTTACATATCCAACCCAAGTGAGGTTTCTTCTTGGTTATTAAGAGACACATAATTGTAATTTATTTCCTCTCCCATAATGCATGTTCAAATGTCTAATACATGTCAGCCAATATGAAATAATGGAAGTTCAATAGACAAAATTCTAAGAAAATGAGATAAATTTGATAGAATGCACTGAAAACAATATAATGCAAACATTGGAAATAAAGGATGACAAGAAATATGCCAGGAAAATTAAAACAAAAATAAATGTGCTATAGCTATATTAAAAACAGATAAAATGAAACTTAGCAAAGGATTGCTATTTACCAAGAACAAAAATTTTGCTGATAAAAGGAATGCATAGTCCATCATCAAAATAATCATGCACATGTCCAACTTGAATAGAGTATCAAATAAATGTGAACAAACAATTAGATACATCAGGATTAATTGACAGATGCAATGAAAGATTAAACACACACCCACTGAGAATTTTTATCAAGTAGATAAAATATTTTTGAAAACATACATAATTGGAATATATACTTAGTAGCTTGATATGAGACCTGTAGAAGTTACACCCAATCCCCTACCTCTAAGGCTGATATATGTGAATTAAGTCAGTGTAGCATGGATACAGTGATAGAAATTGGTCCATTTGCAGGAGACTAGAGAAACTACACATATTTGGAAATTTGGTAAATTATAAAAGTGATGTTTTAAACCTATGGAAATAGTTAAATTTAAATACTAGTGTTAAAATTTTTTTGCCTATTTAAGTAAAAGTAAATCAATTGGTACTAGTTTGGGAAGAGTATGTATATAGAGAAGATAAATATTTCAAATAGATTTCAGAGGCATGGCAAATGAAATGAAAAAGCCAGAACCTTAAAATTATTAAGAAAGATTTGGATTATAACATCTGTTTGACCTCAAATCAGAAAGAATTTGTTAAATGACACACAGAAGGCATGAAGTGTAAAGGCACAGATTTATAAATTTGATTTTCTGATTTTTAAAAGCACATTTGCAAAGTGTTAACAGACAAAATATTAGTTTTTAGCACACATGGTGCAAATAAATAATGACAAACAATTAAACAAAAGAGTGCAAGTTATTTAAACAGGAAATTCCCAGAAGCTGGGTGTGGAGGTGCATGCTTATAATCCCAGCAGTTCAAGGGGCTGAGGCAGAAAGATTTCAAGTTCAAGGCCAGCCTCAGCAACTTAGTGAATTCCTAAACAAATTAGTGGTAATATAGGTCAGTGGCCAATCATTCCTGGGTTCAATTCCCAGTGAAAAATAAATAAATAAATCACAGAAAGTCTAAAAATAATTAAATAAATATGTGAAAACTAGTCATATTTGTGAAAATTCAGAGAAAAATATGAGAAGCCTTTTGTCACCCATGAGTTTAGTAATAAATTTAATGTTTCCTTATATTAGTGTTGAAGATAATGTTGAAAAATAGCAACTCATACTTCTGGTAAAGGTGGAACCATGGGTGATTTAAGCATATCTAGTGTGGCCAACTGAATAACTGACCACCAAAGATGTTCACGTCCTCTTTCCCAGAACATATGAATGGCATCTTACATAGCATAGGGACTTGTGATTTATCTAAGAATTTTGAAATGAAGATATTATCCTGGATCTTCCAGGTAAGCCTGATGTAACCACAAGGGTCCTTTTAATTCTATAAAGTTTCCTATAAATCCTAACTGTAGAATATATAGAAAATCCTATAAAATTTCCAATTTTCTCAATTATTGTTTTTAAGGCTCTGGGGAACAGAATCCAAAATCAGTTCCACTGTACCAAAAAGGAGATATCAGAGGCCTGACTCTTTCTGGAACTGTAGGTTATGATCTATTTGCCTTTGTAGCTTCTGCACGCCAACTGTACCACCTGGTTCATTACCCTTTCTTCACATTCCTGCCTCGTGCTTCCTTGGCCGTGTCTCCTAATTTATGCTTTGATCTTCTTACCTTTTCTTTCTTTCTTTCTTTTTTTCTGAAATGAGGAGGAGATTGGTCTAGTCTACTTAAGCTGCTATATCTGAATGGATATTAAACTGGGTAATTTGCAGAGAAAAGAAATTCATTGTGAATAGTTCTGGAAGCAGGAAAAATCCAAGATCAACCCAACAGAAATTCACCTTCTGAAAAGAGCATTTTCAAAGATGGTGCCTTAAAAACAGTCCACATGTTGGAAGAAGGGGGAAAGCTCCAACAGGTCTCTTATAAGAACACTAATTCTATTCATTGGGCTCCACCTTCATGGCCTCATCATTATTCATGTTTTAATTCTGAGGCTCTGGAGATTTGATTTAGGCTTCTGAATTTTTTATTAGATGGATACAGAGATACAATTGAGGGGGAAACATTATCAAACATTCAAAAACAATGTATATATACTTAGTTATCTAGGGCTAATGCCATATCATGGATATCCATCTTGGGTTCCCCCTGTTTCCCCCAGAAGAACTCCTGACTTAAATGGATATCTCATGGAGGGCAGAGATCTCTTTTTGAGATGATTCCCCCATATTCCCACTCTCCAGTCTCCTAGGAGGTCTTTCTTCACCCTCCACCACCATCCTCCTCCCTACGCCTCCAAGTATTCTAGGCAGACATCTCCCTGTTGTGTTGAGAATCATACAATTTGAAGTTATTATTAGCTTAGCCATATAACATACTGCTTTCCCATGTATTCTAGATTCCACAGATGAGAAATGCCATTCAGCCCTTGAGTCTCTGAGATTGGGATGCTTCACTTAGCATAATTCCTTCCATCTCCATCCATTTAGCTGCAAAAGCAATAATATCATCTTCTCTAATGGCTGAGTAGTATTCCATTGTATATAAGTACCAAAGATTTTAAAATACCTAATCTATTTGATATTTAATAAAGGGGACAAAAGCATAGTGTGAAAGAAAGATAGCCTGTTCAACAAATGGTGTTGGACAAATTGGACAGCCATGTGTAGACAACTGAAGCTGGATCCTTATCTCTCACCCTGCACAAAAATTAAATCAAAATGGGTCAAAGACCTGGATATTAAGCCAACAACTTTAAACTTACTAGAAAAATAAGTAAGATCAACACTACAGGACATAGGAGTCGGCTGCGCCTTCCTTAACAAAAATCCCATGGCTCAAGCAGTAAAGTCAAGAATAAATGAATGGGATGCAATTAAACTAAAATTTTTTTGCACAGCTAAAGATCTAGTCAAGAGCATCAAAAGAGAACCTACAAAATGGGAGAAAACCTTTGCCTGCTACACCTAGGATAGAGGGCTAATATCTACAATTCCAAGAACTTCTTAATTTCTGCTCTCATTTCCTCTTTTACCCATCCTTCATTTAAGAGGGAATTATTCAATTTCCAAGTGTTTGAGTAGTTTCTGTTGTTTCTCTTGTTGTTGATTGCTAAGATCATAGCATTATGATCTGACAGAATACATGGGATTATATCCACTTCTTTATATTTTTTAAGATTATCTCAGTGAACTAGGATGTGGTCTATTTTAGAGAAAGATCCATGAGCTGCTGAGAAGAAGGTAAATTCAGCTGTCTTAGGATGGAATATTCTGTAGATGTCTGTTAAGCCCGATTGATTAATAGAGTTGTTCAGATTGGAGATGTCTGTATTGATTTTTTGTTTTGATGATCTGTCTAGAGTTCACAGTGGTGTGTTGAAGTCCCCCAGAATTATTTTGTTGAGACCAATGAGGGGATTAATGTCCTTAAGCATTTTTTCCATATATTTGGGGGGTTGTAATTGGGGGCATAAGTGCTAATTATCATTATATCTTCTTGATGGACTGTCCCTTTTAGTATGATAAAGTGACCCTCTTTGTCCTTTCTGACTAGTTTTAGTTGAAAATTGATTTTATCAGAAATTAGAATCACCATGCCAGCTTGCTTTTTTGGGCCACAGGCCTGGTAGACATTTTGCCATTCTTTCACTTTCAGCCTGTGTCTATTTTTGAGTGTCAAATGTGTCTCTTACAGGCAACATATTGTTGGATTTTGTTTTTTGATCCAGTGGGCCAGTCTTGTCTTTTAATTGGGGCATTAAGACCATTCACATTCAAAGTTAGAATAGATATGGGAGGCTGAGTCTCAGACTTTGTATCAATTACAGAGTTTTGAGTCATCTTTGAAGTCAGTTTGTGTATTATATGATTATTGACTCGCCCTTGTTTAAGGATTTAGGGTATCATTGGTATTTTCTTCTGAGTGGAGAACATCCTTGAGGATGTTCTGTAGTGCAGGATTTGTGTTCATGTATCTTGCTAGCTTGTGTTTGTTGTTGAAGTATTTCATTTCCCCATCACATTTGAAGCTGAGTTTTGCAGGGTACATTATCTTTGGGTGGAAGTTATTATTTTTTAACACTTGAAAGATATTGTTCCAAGCTTTTCTGGCCTTCATTGTTTACTCTGAAAAATCCATAGTGATCCTAATTGGTTTGCCTCTGAATGTGATTTGGGGCTTTTCTCTAGCAGCTTTTAGAATTCTCTCTTTAATTTATCTGTTGTTCATTTTGTATATGATATGTCTTGGTGAGTTTCTCAATTGATTAGGCCTATTTGGTGTTCTATAAGCATCTTAGATGTGATATTCCGGATCAATAGTAAAATGAGGGAAGTTCTCACTCATGATTTCGCTTAAAAGGTTCTTGAAGCCTCTTGTTTGCTGTTTGGGGTTTTCGTCCAGGCTAATGATTCTCAGATTATCATGCCTCATCTCATCAAATATTACTTGGAAGTTCTGATTATGTAATATAAGCTGTTTACCTTATTTATCTCCTTTGAATTCTACATTGTTTAGCCTATCCTCATTGTCTGATACTTGTTCTTCAATAGGTGAAGTTTTATATTCAGTGGAGTCTACTCTGGTGTTGATATCTTCCAGTGAAGATTTGAATTGATTAATCATGTTTTTCAATCCTGATAGCTACATCTCTTTTCAGAATGTCTATTTCTTTGTATAGCTGGTCTTTCATCTCATGGAATTGCTGCCTTATTTCCCTGTAGAAATTGTCTCTCATCTCTTGAAATTGTTCTCTGAACTTTTTCCATATTTCATCTCTCAAATCTTTGATTGCATTACTGATCATAATATTGATACAATGTCTTTGGTTTTCATCTAGGGCTCCAGCTATGGGATCTTTGGGTGGAGAGCTGTAGGGTTGAGGGGCGGAGTTATTTCCCCTCTTCCTCATTTTCTGCATCAGAGAGCATGTCTTGTACTTCAAGCTTGTTACTCTTGATGAAGTAATTGGAGCTTCTTATGGCTTTGCTTTGTTGTGATGGGTTTCTTTGAGAGAGCTCTCACAATATATTATGATAGCACACCGGTACCTGTTTTGAAGCATGTCTATTTCTTCAGATAGTAGGGTCTCTCTGAAATTGGGGAGAAAGAATGACTAGGAAATCAAGGAGGTGAATTTGGGAGGCATAAAATCACTCCTGACTTAGAGTAAAGAGGAACAAGGGATTGGGGGGTAGGTTATTCCATTAGGACTAAGGAAAACATAGAAATAGGGTGGAAGTAGGGTAAACGTTGGGCTCAGCTGCCCTGGATCTTGTTGCTGTTTGCATAAGCTCCTTCAGGAAGGGCTGCTAGATTGTATA
The DNA here is from genome assembly GCA_004027875.1 of Aplodontia rufa. Lineage (NCBI taxonomy): Eukaryota > Metazoa > Chordata > Mammalia > Rodentia > Aplodontiidae > Aplodontia > Aplodontia rufa. Next base: position 7,058 of record PVKS010036936.1, read on the forward strand.
TTGTTAAGCTTGAAAAACAGGGTGTTGACAAGGGCTTCAGGCATTTCACATTGGTAACACGTGCCAAAAGTGCACGTAGAGGCTTCTTATTGGTATTGGTCAAACATGTGCCTCGGAAAATCCAGGTGTGGCAATGAACGAGCCAATGTAGAGAGGCCTCGAGGGGGTGGGATTAAGGCCTTTAAAAGAAGAGGCTCCAGCCAGCAGTAAGGAGCTCTTGCACTCTTTTGGAAGAAGAGCTCTTGCACTTTCTGCTGTGATGTCCCTGCTCCTTTGGGAGAGAGCTCTTCCTTTGGGAGAGAGTTCTCTCACCTTGCTGCTGCTCTTGGTATCCCTGCTCCTTTGGAAGGAGCTCTCTCACCTCCTTGGGAGAGAATTCTCACACTCTCCTGCTGGACGTGGTGTTCCTGCTCCTTTGGAGGATGAGTTCTTGTCCCCGGCCGAGCCTGCCTATATTTTGATCCTGAAATTCCCAGCCTTCAGAACTGTAAGAAATTGTTGTCTATGTTTATTCTGAAGTAGAGTCTTATAGTATTGTCTTGTCTTGTTTGAGATCACTTAATGTTAGGCATTTTTGTCATAGCAGTACCAACGAACGTTGTCTTGAAAGAGATGTAAAGTGTGGTTACATAAAAAGAGAAGTAAAGTTTGAACAAAGAAAGACCATTTCGGGTCTCCGGCCTGTGGTTTTTCTCATCCCCAGCCCATCCGTCAGGTCAGAACCCTGCTGGACCGGGACAGGTAAAGACTTGGGGTGAGGATGAGAGAAAAATGCTTATATTTAGGGATTACCAGAGTACAGATAAGGATGAGGTTAGTATGGGGTGTGGTTATCTTCACTCACCAGAGGCTGAGACATTGGAACCCAATGTTATAGAGACAGCAGTAGGGCTCAAGAAGACATAGAGAATGTAGAAGCCAATCACCAATACATACACAAGGATAAATATTTACATCCATCAACACCAAATTCAGTATTAATCGTAAAGCTAGAAAGGAAAAGGAAAACAAACAAATAAAAAAGTAAAAAATTCTTAATGGAATCTTGGAACTACAACCAGTAAGGGTGTATCTGGGACCTTTGATAGGAGATGATTACTGTCTTTTTGGGTTTTGATATGAATGTCTCTCAGTCTGTAACCATGTGATCTCACAAAAAGGACTGGGGTATCCTCAGACTCCTGGGATTTCTAGGAGGGGCTTCCACTGAAGAAGACTGGTTCTGGTAAGCCCTGATGATTGCCAGCCTCCCAGAGGAGCTAAAGCCAGAAGAGTTAATGAGCAGGGAGTATGGATGATTTCTATTCTTCCTCTGCTGGGAGATGCATGCACTGTCTCTTGTGGAAGAAGACGCAGAGCCTTTAACTTGTCACGTGATCCTTCTGGCTGAGGGGAGTGGACAGGGCAGGGAATTGCTCCCCTTTATTCCACAAACTGAAGACCTCCTAAGAAAGGTGGAGTCTGGGCCTGGACAAGGCCTTCTCTTCCTGGATCAGACTGAAGCCCGTGGCCTTTTCCTGATGCAGTTTTCATAGGCTGCTCTAAAAAGCCAGGGGGAACTTCCTGGAGCCAATGGCAGCCAGACTAACCCACCGAGTAACTTGTTCCACTTGGGCACCTCAGCAGGCTGCTTCCCAGCATGCTCTCAACCCCCACAGCGTGTGAGCTCGGTGGATGTCTGTTTTTATTAGGCACGGGATTGCAGCAGTGATGGGGTTGGTGGCTCTGTTCAGAGCCACAGCTGCAGCCCCACCCTTGGGGCTGGTCTGCCGCAGGCATGCACTGGGGATATAACTGAGCCGACCTCCATTCCTGGCAGGATGGATAAAATCCCTTTATCTCCCCTCACTCTAATGGCCGCTCGCCGAAGGTGGCTCCACCAGCATAAAGTAAACAGCCAAACTACTGTGTTCCTGGCGCAACAGACAGAATCCTTTCTCCCTCTCCACACTTGGTCAGCCGCTCGTCAATGGCATCTGCGCTGGCAGGAAGTTAGCACAGGTGACCCATCCTGACAGGACGGAAAGATTCCCCCTTTTTTTTTCCTCCTCGCGAAACTCCCAGAACTCGGCTCCTTAGAAAAGCTTCACAAACTAGCACTAGAAGTTCATGTATAAATTCCCCTGAACACACCTTGGAAAATTGAAGATAAACTGGGATTTTCCCTACCAGACCCAGAGCCACAAGGAATGCTGCCTCCCTTCAGGTAGCTATTTTCCTCTATCCTTAGGCGTATGAATTTTTGAGGGACATAACATGCAGACCAAAGCAGGGATGATGTAAGTAGTTGTATCTTTCTGTGACTAGCACATGGTAGCAAATTAATAAATGTTGCTCCTGGTATTGTTGTACTTCTTTACTTTCACTGTGACAAAGGTGGGAAGAAAAATGTTCATTCATACATCAGACATGCACATGCATCTCACACACACACACACACACACACACACACACACACACACACAATAGAATTGAAGAAATTGAAGAACAGGGAGATTAAAAGTAATATGTCCGCAGCAGGCAAACTTAATAAAATTTTTAAATTTAGGTGTGTATCACTATAGGCCAACGATATAGAAAGTCTTAAATATTCCTCTATTCACTCTTCAGCTAGTCCCAAGGAGCAAATGCAAAATGGTGAGATTTGGGGGCCCCATGTGTTGACTAGAGGGAGGCTTTTTATGTTAAAATCTTTTGAATTTCTTTTCCTTTCCATGCTTGTGTTGAATAAGAAGATAATTGACCTAAAAATTGGATCTCCGTATAGTGGATAATCAAAATGTAGTCACCTTTAAAACCAGTAGAAGCACTATTAGAAAATGTAGTGAGCTACAGTTTTAATGAGGTATGTTTCAGGCACATTGCTTATGTGATCATTTTATACCTTACATGGGCACAGGTATTTGTGTTTTATTTAAAGTTTATTTGTGTTTATTTAAAGTTACTCTTTACTTGTCTTTCAATAAAGCTCAAAGTGACAAAGAAAGAATCTATGCCCAATCCTATCATCTTGTTCTTCACTCCACTCTCACATCACTGATCTCACAACCTTCAAGATTTGAGGCAATCCTGGCTAACTTTCTTCCTCTTGCCTTTCTTTCTTTCTCTTGGATTATAATCATATATTGAAGAACTATTTATATAGACAAAAATAAAAAAGGATGGAACCCATATGGTTGGACTCCAGCCCACTTAAAAAACATGTGCTCAATAGCTAATGGAGGGATGTTTCCTCTCTTTGTTCTTGCATAGTCCTTTTTGGGGAACACCACAGGGATACAGAGAATTTATTCTATACTGCAGAGAATGTGCCAAATATCTCTTACATTTCTGTCCACAATTAATACTATTAAAACTATTCATTTCATACAATCAGAGTGTGCATTGAACTTTCCCAGAAGACTTTGGAATCATCTACTTAAATCTAAAAATGGTTCCATGTCTCCCCTTTCTTGTGTTTGTACAGATATGCATGTATGTGTATATATGCATGCAAATATTTATCAGTTTACTATTTATTGCAGTTTTTCTCCTATCTTCTCACTGGTCTGTTTATCCATTTGTCCACCCATGCATTCATTTATTGTTTAGCAAATTTAATCTTTTTGCCTCCATCTGAAAGAAGCAATAATTTAAGCACCTTTCCCTTTCTCCCACCCCAATCAAAATAAACTAGTTTACAGACTTTCTCATTAAGGAAGATACTGCTAGTGATCACTTTCAGAAGACAGCATGACAGAAACAATGAAGTTACTGATGAAGATATGAAAGTGAATTCTTAAAGTCTCAGAATCTGAAGTGATTCCCTTTGTGAGGCAGTACAGTAACAGGAAATTTTTATTGTCATTTTATGGTTGGTTGTTTTTAATAGGAAAAAATGTCTAACATGATCCTGTTCTGTTCTGATCATTAACACAATAAAATTACATTTCTAAGGACTCCCAAGCTTTTATTTTCCATCACATTCTTATCAGCTCTTAATTATTCCAGAATGCTACCTATGCATACCAGGATATTAGGCCTTGAGGTACTTCAGAATCGAGCAGATTCTATCTGTGCTCTCACTGAGCCAGGGATCCAGAGGAAGAGAGGGATAAGCAAATAGAAAATGCAACTTAGGTGTGGGCTATATAAGGAATACCTAATCCAAGATGGGCTGGGGAAAGAGGAGGACAGGGAAAAGTCTCTTGAGAGACTTATTATTAATTATTACTGAAGAAAAGGAATACAACATCGTCCCCATGGACATGGTGGTGCAAACCACATATCCACCAAGGTTTAGAAAACCAGTCCAGACAGCAGGCTTTCCCCACTAATTTTAATTAAGGCTTGGATTATAGGTCCTTCCCTAATGCTCTTCTTCAAAGGAGACCACATATATCCCTGTTCCATTAACTGCCCTCCTAATACCAGCATGCACTGGGAAGGATTGGAGAGTACAGTGGAAGGCTGGTGGAGATGATTTTTATCTACTTTCAAATCTGTCCAGATCTTCAAATTTAAAGGGGTAATGTGCGATTAGATTTTCCCAATTCAGTGTTGGCCTCCTTAGCTTGTCCTCTGACCAGACTGTTTTAGGGTAAAATCTCCACCTTACCTGGAGATCCGTATCTTCCTGACAAGATTAAAATATATTGGTATGATGAGCTCTACAAAGAAAACATTAGGGGCTCGAGCAGTGGCTCAGTACTTATAGTGCTTGCCTGAAATGCAGAAGAATGTGAGTTTGAACCCCAGAACCACATACACAATGAAGTGTTGGAGCAATAAAAGCCATATGAAAAACTAAATAAAATTGATTCTCACTTTCTCTGTCTCTCACTGTCCATCTCTATTTTTTTAAAAAGGAAACATTATAGGGAAAATTTTATATTTCAATCAGTGTAAGTATTCAAAAACACCCACTGGTTATCTGATCTTATCAGTATTGTTATTAGACACATAATATAATAATAATTTACATTGTAATTTGCCAAGAACTCAGACTTTTGAACCTCTGTCACTTCATGTTGCATTCATAGTAACCTGTGAACAAAAATTTTCTACTCTCCCTTAAAACTGAGGAGACTAAAGTTCATACAAAATATGCAAATTGCTCAATTACACGTGGTAGTTTTGTGGTTGGATACATTGAATCTTAAACCCAAGCCCCCATAAGTCTGCATCATTCTTCAGTCACATATTCCTTTGGAATAATCTGTAAGAAGCTAAATAAAAAATGAAAGTTTTATTAGATACTTTTAAATTTGTTCTTGAAAGACATTCAAGTGAATTTCAGAAAATAATTTCTTTTTTTTTCCTTTCCTGATTTCCATTGTGTAGATATGGACACTGAAATCACATCCAAAGACTCCCAAGCTTTTATTTTCCATTACATTCTTATCAGTTCTTAATTACTCCAGAATGCTACCTATGCATACCAGGATATTAGGCCTTGAGACACTTCAGAATTGAACAGATTCTACATGTGCTGTGTCCAAACAGCACTTTGGAAAGTGTGACCCATTTCCCTTTATTATATTTGCACATCTTGTCCAGGCATGAAAGCTTCAGTACAGTTTGTATATATACCTATAGAGAGTGATGCTATTGTCATGTAGCAGGAAGCTTCTCAATGAGAAAGGAAATTAAAAAGCAACAGGTAATGAAAACAAAATGATTACATCTTCTCTGGACATAAACACTGGAACACCTAATAATCTTGAGAAACTTTTAGTTCTGTCTAATGAATAGTTGTATCTGTCCAAAGGAAACATTTTTCATTATTGCCAAAGTAGACATGAACAGATTTATCACTTAAGAAAATTTAATGTGTTAAGTAAATTAATTTGAAACTTCTGGAAGTTTTAAGAGAAACTTTTCTAATTGCATATTGAACCTAACACTTACTTACACTGTATGACTTACTCTAGTACATGTGTGCTTTAATGCAATTGAATCATAATGCAATGTCTGCATCTTTGTATCAGGTATTTTTGCAAGGATGTTAAATATAATGGGTTGGATTATTTGATTAGAATAGACTGATTCACTCAAGCAGTCAAGAAAACCAAGAGGGGGGCTGGAGATATGGCTCTGTAGTCACGGTGCTTGCCCGGTACACAAGTTCAAATCCCAGCACCACATACACAATGAAATCTCAGAGCAATGAAACCTGCATGAAAAACTAAGTAAAAATTATTTCTCTCTCTCTCTCTCTCTCTCACTGTCCCTCTTTCTTTAAAAAAAAAGAAAGAAGAAAACCAAGATGTTCTCAGTACAGAGAAAATAAGGGGGTGGGGATATCATTTGTTTTATAGCTATGGCCTCAATGTTCTTCATTTGTTTATTTGGAAAACTTATTTTGAACTTCTGTCTATAATTACAATCAAATCTGAATTTCTGTTATGGCTTGAATGTGAGGTGTCCCCCATGAGCTCACATGTGACAATTTGGGAAAGCTGAGGTGAAATGATTAGGTTAGAAAGGTCTTAACCCAATAAGTGAGTAAATACCCTTATAGGGATTAACTGGCACAGGAGGCTGGTAGGTGGGTCATTCAGGGCATGCTTTTGGGTATATATTCTGTATCTAGTATGGAATTTCTCTCTCTGCTCTGCTTACTGACGTGATACCTATAGATGCTTGTATCCCCGGAGCCCTGTGTTCCACCATGATATTCAGCCTCACATCGAACTCTGAGGAATGGAACTAGTCTTCATGTACTAAGACCACTGGAACTGTGAGCCCTAAAATAAACTTTTCATCCTAAACTTGTTCTTGTTAGATCCTTTAGTCACAGCAACCATAAAGCTTACTAAAACCAATGTCTTGGGCTGGCAATGTAGCATAGTATTAGAGCACATGCCTGGCATGTGCGAGGTCCTGTATATGAACCCAACACTATAAATAAACAAAACAGTCTAATACTGGGTTTGATCCCACAAACCCAGGAAGACAGTGACCACCTGAACATCTTAAGGCTGAGATAAGCCCATATTCAGCCTGATAGACATCCTCCATTAGACCACACAAAGCCCTTCTGGTACTCAGCATAAATGTTCAGAACATCAAGAACAAGAATTTTATTCTAATTTTTTTTTTGGACACTGACTTTGCATCCAGTTTTGTATTGCTTGGTTATGACCTTATTTGTGTATTTGTATGAAATCTGGTGGAACTGAAATATCCATAGGCAAACATATGTACTTATACTTCACTTATTAATGTTCATTTTTCTCCTTGTTTCTCGTCTCTTCCTTACTTCAAAGGGTGTGTTACCTACAAGTAAACTCAAATAACCTGACAGTACTCCAATACAAGTAAAGCAGAGGACAAAAACCCCCAACTGATCAACAAGATCACACAGGGGAACAACCAGAGATGAGTCTTGGGACCCATTCCATGGCACCAAACCATAATACACATTTAGCAAAAAATATCAGAAGAAAAAAATATTCATACACAAAGACTCTCACACAAAATATGGAGAAAAATTTATTTTAATTCAAGAAGCAAATAGAAGTCCTTTAAAAATGAGGACACTGGCCAGAAAAGCTTCACCACAAACCCACAACTCCCCAGCAAATGGGGAGTGGGATGAAAATCTAGCAAAAATTCAAATATTTTATTACCAAAATGATCAAAGACCTAAAAGAAGATCCGAGGATGGAAAAAAAAAAATAACCAAACACAATAGATAAAAAAAACTTGTTAACAAAGAAAGGAATATACTGAAAAGACTGAAAAGAGAAGCTTTAGTTCTGAGATCCTCAGTCAATGAAATCAAAGACTCAATGGAAGAACTTAATAAGAAATTAATTTCTGTAGAAAATAGAAACAGCTCTTCAGCAAAGAACTTCTGATAATGAGGACAGGCTACGTAAGCTTGAACGCATGGGTGACAGAAAAAAAGGTACAGAGCATTACTGGAATTTTCAAGAAGTCTGGGGTGAAATCAGAAGAACAAATCTCAGAGTAACTGGGTTAGTGGAAAACATCAAAATTTAAATGAATGGCATAAAAATATTCTTAAGAAATCATTAAAGAAAATTTCCCCAAATCAAAAATGAGCCAGACATGCTCATTCAAGAATCATACAGGACGCCCAATAGACCAAATCAAATGAGAAGTTCACCAAGACACAACATATTAAAAATGTATAATAGAAAAAGCAAGGAAAGAATAATAAATTCTTCAAGACAGAAACACCAAATCATGTTCAGAGGCCAACCAATAAGGATCACCTCTAATTTTTTAGCTCAACTCCCAAAAGCAAGAAGATCCTGAAATGATGTATTCCAATCCTTGAAAAGAACACAACTTTCAGCTGAAATTGTTACGCCCAGCAAAACTCAGCTTCAAACAAAGGAACAAATTACTTCTAAAACCCACAAGCAGACAAATTCAATTAAAGTATACTCTACTGAAAGATGACAAAGATAGTGCAGCATAAATCAATAAATCATGATGACAGAAAATCACAATCACATATGTCTCAATGAATGGTCTCATTGCTCCAATCAAAAGACACAATTAGTAGATTGAATAAAAAAGTAAAATCCAACAATATGCTGCTTATAGGAGATGCATCTCACATCGAAAGAGCCCAGAATGAAGGTGAAAGATTGGGAAAAACCTATCAGAATAATGGCCCAATAAGGCAAGCTGGTGTTACAATACTAAGATCCAACAAATTGGATTTCAACCAAAAATTAGTCAGAAGATGTAAATAAGGCATCTTAGTACAGTGAACACTATCTCAAGAAGAGGTTGCCATAGTAAACTTCTACTCCCTAAACTCCAATATTCCCAACTATATGGGAAAAATACTCTTTGAAATAATACTGTAGCACAATAATGTTGGGGAACTTTATTTTTTTATTAGAAGTATATAGAGATACAATTGAGGGGGAAACATTATCAAACCATCAGTAATAAATGTACATATACTTTGTTATCAAGGGATAATGCCAAAACATGGATGACCATTTGGGTTTCACCTGTTGCAGTTTCCCTCAGAAGAACTCATGCGTTAAATGGGTATCTCATGGAGGAATGGCATCGGCTTCGGGGATGGTTCCCCCCTATTCCCACTCTCCAGTCTCCTGTGAGTTAACCTTTATTACCAATAGACAGATCATCAAAGCAAAAAATCAGTAAATGTATTTCCAGACTAAACAACTCAAATGGACACAGAAGACATCTACTGAATACTCCATGCCAAATTGACTGTTTATCTTCTTCTCAGCAGCACATGAATCCATCCCCAAAATGGATCATATACCAGTCCACAAAAGAAATCTTAGAAAATACAAAAAAGTTGATATAATCCCATCAAAATGGCATGAACCTAGCAATTAAAAAGAAAAGTAACAGAAATTGCATAAGTACATGGAGACTGAATAATACCTTCTTAAATGACAAATGAATGAAAGAGGGAATGGGAGGTGAAATCAAGAAATCCTTGGAAATGAATGGAAAAGGTGACACAATTTATTGAAATCTATTGACAGTATGAAAATATTCTTAAGTAATTTTACAGCACTGAGTGCCTTAATCGAAAACCAGTAGAGATCTCAAATAAATACGCTTATGCTCCAGCACAAATCCATACAAAAAAATAATCCAATCCCAAAGCCAGTAGAAGACAGGAAATAATCAAGAGAAGAGCCAAATTGAGAATTTTAAAAATATATAAAAAAATGAAACAAAAACTTGGTTCTTTTTAAAAAATAAATAAAATTTAAAGACTCCTAGCCAACCCCACCAAAATAAAGAATGAAATGAATCAAATAAACAAAGTCAGAAAGGAAAATGGAGAGGTCACCACTGACCCATCTGAAATCCAAAGGATTAGCAGAATCTACTTTGAAAAACTATACTCCTCCAACTTGTATAATCTAGAGGACATGGATAAATTCCTAGCCACATACAACATTCCCAAATTGATGCAGGAACATAAACAGACCATGATAACGTAGCAAAACTGAAATAGTAATTAAAAGCCTTTCAAAAAAGAAAAGCCCAGGAACTGAAGAATTCTCAGATGAGTTCTATGAGATCTTTAGAAAAGAAATAACACCTACCCTTATTACGCTATTTCATGAAATTGAAAGGGATGGAACTCTCACAAACATTTTTTTTTTGTGATGGAGCCATATTGCTGACACTGAAACCCAACAAAGACATATCAAGAGAAGAAAACTACATATCAATATCCTTGAGGGACATAGTTGCAAAAATCCTTAATAAAATTCTAGCAAACTGCATTGCAAAAAACATCAAACAGATAATACATCATGATCAAGTGGGCTTCATTCCAGGGATGCACAGATGGTTCAACATACACAAATCACTAAAAGTGATTCATCACTTAAACAGAATTAAAGACAAAAAAAATCATCATCTCAATTAATATTGAAAAGGTCTTTAATAAAGTCTAACACCCATTTATGCTCAAAACTCTGGAGAAGGCAGAGATTAAAGGAACTTACATTAATTTTGTATGACAAATTCATAGCCAATATTACAATAAATGGAGAAAATCTGAATGCATTCTCACAAAACTTGGAAACAAGGCTGTCCGCTCTCACCATTCTTTATTCAACATAGTCCTTGAAACCCTAGCCAAAGCAATAAGACAATAGAAGGAAATCAAAGGGATACGAATTAGAAAAGAAGTATCAGTATTTGCCAATGGATACGATCCTATATCTAAAAGAATCCCTGCCCCCCCCCCAAAAAAAAAACTCCATCATAAGACTTTTAGAGATTCTAAATGGATTTACCAAGGTGGCAGGATACAAAATCAACATACATAAATGAAAAGTTTTCATATACTTCAATAGTAATTTGGTAAAGATGAAATCAGGAAATAGGTCCTTTTTACACTAGCCTAAAAAAAATTAAAATACTTGGGAACTGATCTAACAAAGGAAGTAAAAGACCTCTACAATGAAAAGTGTCAAACATTGAAGGAAGAAATTGAAGAAGACCGGAGAAGAGGTAAATGTTCCATGTTCATGGTTAGGCAGAATCAATATAGTTAAAATGTCCATTCTGATGCAATTAAACTAAAAAGTTTCTGCACAGCTAAAGATCTAGTCAAGAGCATCAAGAGAGAACCTACAGAATGGGAGAAAACTTTTGCTGCTACACCTCAGACAGAGGGCTAATATCCAGAATTTACAGGGAATTAAAGAAACTAAAGTCCAAACTCACAAATAATCCAATCAATAAATGGTCTAAAGAACTCAAAAGGAACTTCTCTCCAGTGGAAGTCCAGAAAGCCCACAAATATATGAGAAAATGCTCTACATCATTAGCTATAAGGGAAATGCAAATCAAAACTTCAATGAGATACCACCTCACTCCTGTTAGAGTGGCTAAAATGAAGAATACAAACAACCACAGATGCTGGAGGGGCTGTGGGAAAAGAGGAACACTGTTACACTACCGGTGGGACTGCAAACTGGTTCAGCCACTATGGAAAGCAGGGTGGAGAATCCCCAAAAAATTAAGGATGGAACGACCTTACGACCCAGCTATCCCACTCCTGGGTATTTTCCCAAAAGAGTTAGAATCAGCGTATTATAGCGATGTGGCTTCCTCAATGTTTATAGCAGCTCAATTTACTACAGCTAGACTACGGAACCAACCCAGATGCCCCTCACTCGATGAGTGGATACAAAAACTTTGGTACATATATACAATGGAATACTACTCTGACATTAGAGAAGATGATATTATGGCTTTTGATATCAAATGGATGGAGATGGAAAGAATTATGCTTAGTGAAATATCCCAATCCCAGAGACTCAAGGGCCGAATGGTTTCTCTCATCTGTGGATGCTAGAATATATGGGGAAGCAGTAGGGTGGACGGCTAAGCTAATAATAACTTCAAATTGAATGACTCTTAGAGTAATAAGGGAATGGCTCCCTAGGCTACTTAGAGGCGTAGG
>PVKS010036937.1:0-18991 GCA_004027875.1 Aplodontia rufa
ACAAAAAAAAAAAAACCAGAAGAAAGAAAAAAACATTAGAATCCTAACAGGGACGCTGTGATGGATTAGTGAATGTGAATCTCATTTCGTATTCCTGGATAATAGGAAATAAAATTTCAATTTTTCTGGGAACTGATGTTTTCCTAAATTAATTGCGCATTCACAAACTTACTTGGCTTTTTTAACATTCTGACTTTTAGTTTTACACTTTGTTTACTACTTTATCACTTTGGTGATTCTTTTTCCTGATTTTAAAAAAAATGCTAACAGAGACAGCTTATATAAAATCCAAATTAGTTTGTTTCCAACCACAGTAGTCTTGCCATGACATGTTAATGTACCAGAGCTAAATGAATTCATTATTCAATTTTTCTAACTAATGAATGTGGACCAGATTTGAATAACAGTGGCCCTGGTAACATTGCCCCAGGAGAGCAAAGCCAAGACTGGCCGCATTGCTTGGTGTGGAATCCGAAGGAATTGCTAATCAGCTGATTTGGATTATAGCATTACAGGGGTCTTTTTGTTTGTCAGTGTTACATGTCAGTGTAGATTTTACTGAGACTCCCTTATCAGATTGGCTAATCTAGCAACAGTTGAAATGGATGGACTTCATTTTCTCTTCCTTCTACCTGTGGTAAGAGGTATACAGGAGGCTTGCATGCAAACCGGGTGCATTTTAATCAATGCACTTTAAAATTATTTTTAATACATCAGTGTTTAGAAGATCAGGAGCAAAAGTTATTTATATGACCTAGGATTAAGAAAAAGATGCAATTGAATAGGATATTCAATACGGTCAATATTTGTAGCTATCAGTCTTCATCCGTACCCCAGATTTATGCAACCTAACAGGAAGATATGATTATAATGACTCTTCCAAGCCATCTTGCATCTTATTAACCATGTGGGCTGCTATTAGTATTATTATTATTACTACAGTGCTGGGGATCAAATCCAAGGGTTTAAACATGCTAGGCAAGGGCTCTACCACTGAACTACGTGCCAGCCCTGTCCAGGCACTTTCAAGAAGCCACCTGCGTGAAGAGATCCACTTTTCAGAGTCCAGAATGACCTTACTCTGCTTTTCAGCTTCTGCTGTAGCTGTGGTGCATGGCTGCGGCTGCGAACTTTGTACCTCCTCCTACCCTGATGACAGACTCATTGATGGGGATGCAGTCAGAGGCTGCAGCAGGGTTTTTTTGCTTGTTTGTTTTTTCACAAAAGCACAGTAAAAACAAGAGGACAATTTGAACACGGAGGACAATTGAATCTCTACTTTCTCTTCCAAAAAATATTTCCATTATGGAAGCTAAAAAGTGTTTGGCTACACTCTAAGTCAGAGCCATACCTGATGAATGTGGTCAGTAGTATATATTTAAGAAGTGCAAGCCCTGGGTGGAGAAAGTTTTTTTCTAGCTAATGTATTCTTTAAAATCATGTCAGTAATAAGTGAATTGTATGGATGTACACTCTTTTAAATGGATGACAGACAGGTAGGAAGGTAGGTAGATAGGTAGATAGAGACCAGCAGACATAACTGACACCCTTTCTCTTTACCCTTTTCCTGTTCTTTATGGGATCTAGCAATATGGGATTTGTCAGCTTCTTTCTGTGTCTGCTTAATAAATTTCAAATGCGCGTAATGCAAGTATCTAATCAGAGTCCCCTATTAATTTAAGTTCCATACCACAAAACATATGGCTACTTCCCCAAGATAACAGAGTTTCTGAATTAAGAATCCATGGATGACTGATAGAAATCCAGATCAGCCTTGGGCACCAATTCCCTGTTTCTCTCTTCATTCTGTAACTCTCCCAGGAAGTCTCTGCATTACACATTGTTTTGATAAAAAGCCTCCTGGAAGGAGCATCTTAAATATAGTACATATGGAGGCACTTAGCAATGCCCCTCACTGAGGGACATGTTGTCAGTAAATCTGCCTCCTTCCATTGTAAAGTCCATTTCATGTTGCTCGGGGAAAACAGCACCACGTCGTTAGTCATCTAGAATCTATTTTTCAACTTGGAAAGCAACAACATATATCTCTGAGGACAATTAATCTGAGGCTACCTCTGCAAATTAAACAAGGGTTCTCTGAGTCCGGAAATTAAAGAATCATTTTTGCACATATTCGTGCTCACATTTTCAGGTAAAAGAAGTGGCACGTCACTTACTTCATATATAATCTCCCAGCCAAAAATGAGGGAAGGATTGATTGGATGAGGTCAACTGGGAAAAAAATTAAAAGAATGTAATTCTGCAAATAAAATATAATGAAGCTTGTAACCTGCTATTATTTTCCTCTTTGATGTTGATGGTGAGGAAAGAAAATTATAAATACTTTCAGTAATGAATTTGAGTTCCATGCAACCAACAGGAGAAGTGAGCTTAGCATCTATTTTGATCAACATGAGAAATGTGTTCCTGTTTATTTACCTTAGAGTTACCATTATTTTGATATTAAGTTAATAGAGAGGGAAAAGACATACCATCATCTTGTCAAGCTGAGCAGTGAAAGAGATCTGATTTCCTACTGGGAAATTATAAACATATTTTTTTTCTCCTGTTGGGATAAAATCAGAACGGCAGTTCATTTCCTGTTGGGGGCATGTTGGCTATCTTTTGAATACTGTAAGTTAAGTAGTGGTATTGCACTGCAGAAATCTGAGGATGAAAAATATCTGTAGGTAAAAATGCAAAGGGCAGTCTAGAGTACATGGATGTGGGCTAGGCAAATGCACATGCGGGTACCTCAACTGCATTTTGAGAGTAAATTTTTTAGCGTGACTAATTAGCAGGTGCTTTGTTCAGATGGTTCATTTTCTCTCATCTGAATATGTCACTTTTTCTTTATTATAGCTCAATGAGTGGTTATGGAAGGCCCATTTATTGGATTTGTACTGAAACTATGGTTTACATTTTTGTTTTTAATCGCAGCCTCATGTCTCTTAGAAATGACGAGTATTTAGAATTTCTGAACTTTACAGGACAAAGCTGATCTATGAAGTCCTTTTGTGAAGGGAAGTTGACCACTGTGAATTAGAACTTACTGGAATTTAGCAGGTCCATGGGGGTTTTCACTCCTTTGGGGGATGTTTCAGAGAAAACATGCATTCTCACATAAAACTGTTCAATCACCATGTGGACCTGGGAAAATTAACAAAGTAAAATCCTCTGATGATAACAAGACACATCCCCAATGACCACTGCTTTCTCCTTGGTTGTATATGATACAGGTCAGTTTACTGAGTTTCCTACAACCTGTCTTGCTGTCTTCCTAACAAGTCCTGCTCAAGTTCCCAGGGCTGCAGAAATAATAAAGGAAGGGGTCTTTACCACGTCCTCAGTGAAGAAGCCAAAATAAAAGTGAAATGTGAAGATGTAATGGGCCCTTAATAGAAAACTATTGAGTCATTATTCATATCTACAGTTCAGCTATCCACACGGTGGGATCATTTTTTTCCTCTTGATAATTAAGTTTGTACAAGTTCATTTTCTCTTTATAATAATTAAAAGGACATAAAATTTAATATTGGTAATTTCATTTGTTCGTTCAAAACATGTTGGGCATTATTCTATGGATTGGGCACTGTTTGGGGCCCCAGGACACAGGACTGAATTAGAAAAAGTCAACAATCTCACAGGGTTACATTCTAAGGAGGATCTGGACCATATGAAATAAAAACATAGTGCCAGGACCACAGTGGTAAATACTCCAAAAAACAGAGCAGAGTAGGAGGATGGAGGCTGACATGGGAGAGGAGAAGAGGTGGTCAGGGGAAAATTCTCTGAGAAAGTGACATTTGCGCATGGACTATCTGTTGACCATGTTAAGATAGCAAGCCACATACAGGTGGTCTCAGAAGGAGCACGCCAAGCTAAGGAAGTCACTAAAAGGAAAGTCTTGAAGTGAAGGAGCAGAGAATATGCTGATGAGGCTAAGATGGCTAAGTGAGACAAACTTTAAGATGAAATCTGGAAGACCAAAGTTAGCCTGGGAATACAGAGACCGGTAGAGTGATAGACCTAGCTTGCATGAGGCCCTGGGTTTGATCCATTGCAATGAAGGAAAAAAAGGACCAAAGTCAGATCAAGAAGGATATTTTAGATCAGATGGGGGACCCAGCAATCTATTCTAAGCACAATGGGAAGCTATAGGACAGTTCACAGCATAGAAAAAGTAGATTTATATTTAAAATAAAATCCCTGGAATTGCTATAAGAAGAACCGAATGTGGGCTGGGGTGGTGAGGACAGACATGAGGACAAAAGTTATGCAAAGAAGCCCAGGCAAGAAATGATGGTGGAGACTTCGATCAGAAGATAGAGGCAGATATCCACCTTGGATAGTATCATCATTTGGATATGAGGTGCCTCCCCAAAGTTCTTGTGTTAATGCAGGAATATTTGGAGGTGAAATGAATGGATTATAAGAGCTATAGCTTAATCAGTCTGTCATAGACTAACTGGGTGGTATCGGTAGGCAAGCGGGGAGTGATTGGAGGAGGTGGATCATAGGTCACATGCCCTTGGGAATTATATCTTGTCCTCCAGGATCCTCCTCCTTCTCTCTACTTCCTGGCCACCATGAGCAGAGCAGCAGCCCCTTCTGCCATGATGTTCTACCTCATCTCAGGCCCAGATAGTGGAATTGGCCAACCACGGGTGAACCTCTGAAAATGTGAGCCAAAGTAGACTTATCCTCCTCTGAGTTGTTATTATCAGTTATTTTGGTCACAGTGATAAAAAACTAAATAACGCAGAACTATTTCAATGGAAGAACTGGTGAAAATCACTCTTGGACTGGATGTTAGAAAAGTGTTGAATAATGGGAATAAGGATAGCTGGAGGATTACAGTTAAAGGAGTAAAGTTACTATCTATGGAAACATACCGTCTGGGGAAGCAGTATGCTTTAGGAGGAATTTCTTATACCCTGTTAGGTTTGAGATGCCTACTAAACAACTAGACACAGAGTTTAAAGAAAAGGTCTGGGCTGCAGATATACAACTTGGTAAACAGAAGGATATCGATGGTATTCAAATCCGTAGAACTGGGCAAGTCCCTTGAGGGAGCTGTCACAAAGATGAGGTCTGAGGATTGAGCACTCAAGCCATGAAGACGGAGATGGCCCAGGAAAGCAGGAATAACACTGGGAGGTACAATGTTCTAACAGCCTAAAGAAGAAGTGCTTCAGGAGGAAAAGAGCAATCACTGCCCCCTATGCTCGTGAAAGGCTCATTAACATGACCTTGAGACCCTGATAAGGTCAAGGTCTGCAGTCTGGAGGCATGGGCTGTCAGTGAAGTGGGCTGAGGTGAAAGCTGAAGTGAGGATGGGTTAAGTATCTGTAGAGTCTGTGCTTGCTGAATGGATGGGTTCACAGGAACCGAGAACTGGGGTTGTGGTAAACATTCATTACAGGTTTATCTCTGACACCAGCTGGGAATTCCTTGAGAATGACGACTGATCTTCATTGGTGTACATCTAGCCTAAGGTCGCACACAAGTTCAAGGATCATTGATGTGAACTAAGCCTCGATTGTTTATATTCAATAGCTCTTGCCTACTGGACTTAAGGGGAATATAATGCCAAGTAGTCATGAGCTTGTTTGCCTGAAGCCAGACCTAACAGCAGAGCAAGAACAATGTGTTGAAACTCCTAAAGCATACCTTGGTTAATATCGCAAACTCAAGGAAACCGAAGGAATAAAGGGAAGGAATAAAGAATGGCTGTTCTACTAGACTCAAGGCAATTCTAAGTCCTTTTCCATCTTGCTTGTCACTTATTTCCCAAGATGCTTCCTCATCATAGAATACGTGAACATTACACAAAGGCAATTTTTAAGCCAGTACTAAAAAATGCTAAAGTTAGGGTCTAACTTAAAAGAGCTGGCCAAATTAAAGTTAGAAAATCATATTGCACTCAGATAACCAACTGTTCATGTCACTCTTGAGCCTTCACTAGTTGTGATTTCTGTATTTAATCCCATTCAATCTCTTACATGGAAGTCACACTATTTTACAGTTGTATGAACAGTGTGTCTTAGCAAATTTTATCTTTTCATTTTCCTCTACATATAACTTGATAGTCATGCACTATTTTAATAGTGTATTATTAGTCACTGCATAAGACATAACATCCAAAATAAATTCCACATTTTATTCTTCTTAGTATAATTGAAAATATACTGAAACCCTTCTACGTTATGGAACAGACAAAACACAACCCTGTCTAGAAGTCTCCAGATGCAGATGATATCTTGAAAGCTGTATTTAATAAGGAAAACAATGACAAATAGATTTAATGTCAAAATAGAAAATGGTCCTCAAGTTACCTGCAGGGAGAGAAGGAGCCGCATGCCCAACATTGCATTAAGATTGCATGTGTTAAATACATATGTGTTAAATCACATATGTTTGATACCAAGGGTGAGTGTTTCCTTTCCAAGCTTAAAGGACATGACATTTGGATTTTAGTGGTGCTAGAACTCTTACCTCCGTGGCCCATGTATGTACAAAGGCACATCTTCAGCAGGGATTCATTTCCTTCCCCCAGACAATAAAGCTTCCAACTATGTAACTCATGATCTCACAGTGACAAGAGTAATTCTTAGCATTTATGTAACAGTCTCATGTACTTCAAAAGATTTATTGACATTAATCAGTTTGTCTCTACTGAATTTCCATGGATTAGGTCTTGTGGCACTATTTAATTTTATCACTGTGGGTACCACTGATGAGGAACAGGTTGTTCTGACTCTCCCAGGGGAAGAGGAGAGAGAGGATGAGGCATTATTCAGTGAGGAATCCCACCCCGGGGTTGCAGCAGTTGGAAGTCTGTTTATTATTGAACCAGTTGGTGTATAAGATAGTGAGTAATCAAAACCTCCCCAGAAGGTACTGAGTCATTCTCAAATAATC
The DNA here is from genome assembly GCA_004027875.1 of Aplodontia rufa. Classification (NCBI taxonomy): domain Eukaryota; kingdom Metazoa; phylum Chordata; class Mammalia; order Rodentia; family Aplodontiidae; genus Aplodontia; species Aplodontia rufa. Next base: position 6,925 of record PVKS010036937.1, read on the forward strand.
ACTTATCCACTGGCCAAAGTATGACATTGGTTGATTTAGGTAAGGAAAAGGGAGAAGGCTTTGGGCTGCCTGAGAGGTGAATGGAAATGTTACAGAGGAAGATGGAGAATCACCTTCATTCTCTGGTACCTGAGCTGTGTTGGATGTGAGCCTAGAAAGCAGGTCTGTTGACTCATTTCATATGTCCACTTTGGTGAGGTTTTGGATGAGGTTAAGTTTTAAGATGGTGGAGTTGGAGCTGTGGCTCAGTGGTTATGGCTTGCCTGGCATGCACGAGTATATGAGTTCAAACCCCAGCATCATGTACACAATGAAGTCTTGGAGCACTGAAAGCCAGGTGAAAAACTAAATAAAATTGATTCTCTCTGTCTCTCTCACTCTCTCTCTTTTCAAAAGAAGAAGAAGAAGAAGAAGAAGAAGAAGAAGAAGAAGAAGAAGAAAAAGAAGAAGAAGAAGAAGAAAAAGAAGAAGAAGAAGAAGAAGAAAGAAAGAGAGAAAAAGAAAAGATAAGATTTAAATTGGTAGACTCTGAGTAGGAAGATGACCCTCTGGAATGTGGGTGGTCCTCACTCAGTCAGTTGGAAACTTGAATAGAATAAAAAGACTGAGGGGAACTCTCCAGCAGACAGCCTTCAGCTTTCCTGGATCTCCAGCCCATCATTCTGCACTGCAAATGCAGACTTGCTGGTCTCCATAATTGTGTGAGCTCAATCTTTTTATTTCTTTGTTTCTCATAAGGATAACAAGAATCCTATTGATTTTGTTTCTTTGGAGAACCCAAACAAATATAGTAAGAGATTCATCCACTCTCAGCCCATGTGTACCAGTTGTTCATAAATAAATTTATGGAAATCCAGATTTTATATGTATTGGTCTCTAAGACCAGTCCAAAGAATGACTGCCAGGAGATATGTTTTGTCATCCCTCTTTTGAGTTACTTGCTACTCTGAATGTTTTACAACACAGTGGAGGGGCAGACCCGGATGACCATGATTTTACAGCTAGCTGACTCGATTGGCTATAATTTACTAGATCAGAGATTAATAACTAAGAGGATTGGAGAGTAGTCAGTCCTTAGGCCTGAATGAGCCAAATAGATAGCTGATCTTAAAGATTTTAACTGGACTGGAGAGGTTGCTCAGTGGTTACGGCGCTTGCCTGGCATGCGCAAGGACCCAGGTTCAAACCCCAGCACCATGTACAAAACTAAGTTTCAGAAAAGCAAAGGCCAGATGAAAAAATAAATAAAATTGATTCCCTTTCTCTTTCTCTCTCTCACTGTCTCTCTCTCTCTTAAAAAAAAAGATCTTAACTAAAATACTTTGAAACAGTCAGGTTAGGTATTATTGACGATAACAAGTACCTGCAAGATTTGTTACCATCTTCTAAACAAAGGTAAACAAAGAAGTCACAGAACATGCAGAAGAAGGCAGAACAGAGTACACCTTTGCTGAGCTGAAATAGGAAGGGTCTTTCACTGGTAAAGGGAGCATTATTCATTTCCACGTGCTATTGCTTGGATAGCATGTGTCCCCTCCAAAACTCTTGTTAGAGTTTAGTTCCTATTGTGAGGCACTGACAGGTGGAAACTTAATGTCACTATGGGAGTTAGAGGTGGGGCCTTTGGGAGGTGATTAGGTTTAGATAAGATCCATAGGGTGGGCTCCCCGTGATTGAATGCTGGTGGCTTCATAAGGAGAGGGGATGGCATACACGCACACTCTCTGTTGCTCACCGTGGGATATTGTCCTGCACCACCTTGTGACTCTGCCAATCAGAAGGCCACCGGCCAACATGGCACTTCAGTCTTAGATCAGAACTGTGAGCCAAAATAAACCTTTTTACTTTATAACTTACCCTGCCTGTGGTATTGCATTTTTGGCAACAGAAAATGGACTAATACACTGTGCTAAAACTGGCTAAGAAATGTATTGTGCCCTGAACACTGGGAAAGACCTACACCCACCAACCAACACATTGTTAATCTAGCATTGGGCTTGGGTAAATCCTTTTCTGGACTGTAGCTTCCTCATCTCTAAAAATAAAAGGCTTAAATTCTGTGTACAGAGTTCTAGAGAATTCATCACTTTTAAATTGGTTATATGAAAAGGGAATTGTTTAATGGTGGTCTCCTTTGATTTTATTAGACTCTATCAGTCGCTGGTCATAGGAAATAGATTGTTTAATAGTGGGCTTTCCTTTCATCTTATTAGACTCTGCATTGTAGCAGTTTCATCTGTGGCAAGAATGGAGTGGTTTTCCTAAAAAAGGTAATTTTCAAAAAAATTTTTTTCTTACCAGGAAATACTTTGTTAAAAAGTCTTATAGAAAAACTTAATCAAATAAAACAGATGAAAGTCCAAAGGATCTGTTCGGAGTGAGTGGGATGTAGAAATTCATACCCTTGGCCTTTCCCAATATCCTTTGTTCCCATAAACCCCATATCCCAAGCTCTCTGGCTTCCAGTTGGAATTCCTTTGTCCTTGAAAAAGGTGAAGATGAATAAGAAATAGAGGGAGTGAAAAAAGCTTTAAAATGGCAGGTGTAGCTGGAAACTGGCTGGATTTTGGAGACATACAATCTGGAAGTGTTTCCTGGTGTGGCAGGGTAACTTCCGCAAGGAGCAGAGGCAAGAGCCTCCAGGGGCAGAGGCTGAAGAGGCAGCTGCAATATTGAGGCCAGAGGTCCAGGAGTGTTAGGGGGAAAAACAGCAGGAGGGAACAGAATTTCACCACGTGATGTCCATTTTGTCCCTGGCTTCCATTGACCTAAGAGAAAATAAAGAGGGACAGCAACAGGACACTTTCCAGAAAGGGTTAGTAAATTTAAAAGAAGACTTTTTAAGAAACTTCTTTAATTATCTGAACAAAAAAAAAAAAAAAGAGGAAGCAAGGAAAGGTTTTTTTCATATCGATTTCCTGAGAATGATCATAATGGGTGTTGTTTGAATAAGAACCCAAGGAGCTGAGGACATCAACAGAAATGATGGGGTTAGAACCTCCAAAAATTATCTGTACCATAAATGCATGGGAACACTTGTGAAAATGGTCAGAATCAACTTTCTGAACTCTGGAAATTAACCAAAGCTTTCAGCAATCCAGAGAGCACTTATTCAAAGAAAACAGCTAAACTTCAGCAAGAACCGTGAGTGTCATGGTCTGTACGCTTGCCCTATCCTTATTCTCCCTTCCTGAAGTCTGAGGTAGTGTGGACAGCCTACAGTTGTGAATTATGGGAACACCAGCCTCCCAGAAGCAGAAAGGAAGAGACAAAATGGGGCTTTTCAAATTTGTTAAGTCCTATTCCTAGAGACTTATTACTTCCTCACCATCTCTGGAACATCCCACTTGCAAAGTTACCTTTATTTGACATGACCCGGAATTCAGCCAGTGCAAGCAATTGATTCCCTTTTGGACACTTGTTGAAAACAATCGGAGGCATTTGAATATTGTGGCTTGCTTCCCGAAGCAGGGCATAGCAGTTGGAGCAAGCGAAAGCTTGACCAAAATGATTAAGAAGAACAATTGGGGCACGAGAGCTCCACAGGGTCTTTGAAGATCTATACTGTATCCTGGGAATCTGGAGGGCATGTGTAGGACTGAATGGCCCTAAGCTCTCACCTTGGGTTAACCTTGAGGCATTGCACAAATGAGCAGGAAAAGCCAAGGCAGGGTAGAAATCGCCTGGCTGACCATTAAAGGCATGTCCCAGCACACAGGCAGTCTGCAGCAGTGATTTGGAGAATTACTGCTTCCAGGTGGTAATGGAAATCTCTACTCATAATTAACTTGTAAATATGCTAATTAAGCAGAGGAGACTACAGGCTTTGCAGAATTAGTTCACAAAAGTCACTAAACAGACTAACAACAAATAGCCAAGCCAGAGAAGAGAATCTAATTTCCAGAGTTGCCACATTATTTAAAATGCACAGTCTCAATAACAACCACAAAAAAAATGGGACTGGCAAAGAAAGGAAAATATGGCCCAAAGATGAGGGGGAAAAGTGAATCAATAGAAATCAACTATGAGGGGGCTGGAGCGGTGGCTCAGAGATTACAGCGCTTGCCTGGCAAGCATGAGGACGCGAGTTCAAACCCCAGCACCACACACACAACAAAGTATCTGAGGAATGAAAGTCACATGAAAAACTAAATAAAGATTGCTTCTCTCTCTCACTCTCTCTTTAAAAAAAAAAAAAAATAGAAGTCATTTATTAGGAAGCCCAGAAAATGGAAACTGAAAACATTTTTAAATTAGTTATTTTAAACATGTTCAAAGAACTAAAGGAAATAAGATATGAAAACATTTTATTCCAAATAGAGAATAACAATAAAGAGAAATTATGAAAAAGAATCAAATAGAAATTCTGTAGTTGTAAAGTATAATATCTGAAATTAAAACATATACTAGAGGATTTCAATAGCACACTTTAGCAGGCTGAAGAAAAAAATCAGAGAACTGGAAGAAAGGTGATTTTAGATTTTGCATCCTGAAGAAAAAAAAAACACAGAGTCACGGAGGACTGAGGGACACTATTAAGTGCATCCACATGTACATAAGATTCCAGGAAAAAAGAGTGGAGATAAAAAAGTAGAAAGAATGTTTAAAGAAATAATGACAGGAAAGCTTTTCAAGTTTGATGGAAAAAAGTCTATGCTTCCCAAGTCTCAATAACGTTCAGTAATGACCCATACAAAGACTTCCATCAAAACACGGTAAAATCAGATGTAGATTTCCATACCTCACGTTCCATAATACACAGGACAACCAGATGGATGATCAATCAGGAAACAGAGGAACAGAAAAAATATAAACCGATTAGACACACTGGGCATGTGCAAAACATTCTCTCCAACATCAGCAGAATGATATTCCTCTCAGGTACACAGGAACATTCTCCTAAGTAGACTGCACCCTGGGCTACAAAGCGAGTCTCAGTAAATTTAAGAGGATTGAAATCGTACTGAGTTTCTGATGGAGTGAAGTTGGAAATCAAAAGTGCAATGAAAACTGGAAAATTCACAAATATGTGGCTATTAAACAACTCACTTTTTTTTTTTTAAGAAGAGAGGGACAGGGGGCGGGGGAGAATCAGTTTTATTTAGTTTTCATTGCTCCAACACTTTGTTGAGTATGTGGTGCTGGGGTTTGAACTCGCGTCCTCACCCTTGCCAGGCAAGCACCTTAACCACTGAGCCACTGCTCCAACCCCAACAACTCACTCTTAAACAACCAAAGGGTCAACAACAATCATAATGGAAACTGGAAAATACTTAGAGACAAATGAAAACAAAAATATCAGGTACCCAAATTTGTGAAATGCTACAAAAGCAGTGCTCAGAGGGAAGTTTATATGTAAACATATACAATAAAAAGAAGGAAAGATTTCAAATCAGTAGCCTAACTTTATACCTTAAGGAAATAATAAAAAAGGAAAAATAAACCCTGAATAGCAGAAAGAAGGAAGGAATAAACTCTAGAATGGAGATAAAGAGATGGGGATAGAAAAATACAGAGAGGGGGCTGGAGCGGTGGCTCAGCAGTTATGACGCTTGCCTGGCATGCATGAGTACAAGGGTTCAAACCCCAGCACCCACATACACAACTAAGTGTCAGAGCAACAAAAGCCATGTGAAAAACTCAATAAAAATTGATTCTCTCTGTCTTTGTCTCTGTCTCTCTCTCTCTCTCACTGACCTTCTCTCTTAAAAAAAAAAAAAATAGAGAGAGAATAAACAAAACCAAAAGCTGGCCCTTTGGAAAGATGGACAGGATTGATAGAATATTTGCTAGACTGACCAAGCAAAAAAGAGAGAAGACTGAAATTACAGATATGAGGCATGAAGGAGGAAATGCCACTACTGACCTTACAGAAATAAAAGGGATTCTAAGGACAAACTGTGAACAACTGTATACCGACAGATTAGATCCGTACACAAAATTGACAATTTCCTAGAGATGCCTACTGTAGAGACAGGCTTAAAAATAAAAAGGGCAAATAAACTCATGACAAGAAAAGAGACTGAACTGGTAACTTTAAAAAACTCACCAAAAATTCAAACACTGGATTATTTCTCTGCTGAATTTTACCTGATATGTAAAGAAGAATTAACATTGATTCTTCACAAACTCTTCTCAAAAAGAGAAAAGGAAGGAACATTTGCTATCTCATTCTTTTTGTTTTAAAGAGAGAGGGAGAGCAAAAGAGAATCAACCTTATTTATTTTTTCATCTGACCTTTGTTCCTCTGACACTTAGCTGTGTATGTGGTGCTGGTGCTGGGGTTTGAATGCTGGTCCTTGCTGATGCCAGGCAAGCACTCAAACCACTGAGCCATTGCTCCAATCTTCTATCTCATTCTATAACACCAACATTATCCTGATAGCAAAAGCAGACCAAGACAATTCAAGGCAACTGCAGGCCATTATTCCTAATGAATATAAAACTTTTTAAAAACTGCTGACAAATTGAATGACAATATTGTAATAAAAATGATAAAACATGGGGCTGGATCGGTGACTCCAAGGTTACAGTGCTTGCTTCTCGTGCGCAAGGACTCGAGTTCAAACCCCAGGACCATATACACAACTAAGTGCTAGAGCAACAGAAAACAGATGAAAAACTAAATAAAATTGCTTCTCTCTCTTCTCTCTCACTGTCCCTCTCTCTCTCTCTCTCTTTTTAAGCATAGTAGACGACTTTTATTATAGAAGGTAAAGCACAGGGAAAAGAGCAGACTTCCCCCAGAGTGGGGGAAGAGGACAGAGCCCTCTGTCCCTCTCTCTTAAAAAAAATGATAACACACGATGACCAGTTAAAATTTATCCCAAGAATGCCTGGTTGAGTCATTCAGTTTAATACATCTTCTTATCAGAATGAAAGACAATCACCTTAATAGACGGAAAAACCATTTGACAAAATTCAATACCTTCATGAGAAAATACTCAATAGAAATTGAAAGGAACTTGCTTGCCCTGGTAAAGGGCTACCGTGAAACAAGACCCCTAACATCATGCTTATTAGTGAAGGACAGGATGCTGTCCTCCAAGATGAGAAACAAGGCGAGGACGTCACATCATCCTGGAGGCTCTAGCAAGGAAAATTGGGCAAGGAAAAATAAAGAGACATCCAAGTCATAAAGGAAGTAGCAAAACTATTTTTATTTCCAGAGGACATGATTTAAAATTTAGGAAATCCTCATACATCTCCCACCCCCAAATCCCTTAAAGCTGATAAAGAGTTCAGCAAGATTTAAGGATTCAAGATCAATGTAAAAAAAAATCAGTCGTGTATTACATACTAGCAATGACCAGTCTGAAAACAGAGAAAACAATTGGATTTATGATAGCATCAAAAGAATAAAATATTTAGAATTAATTTAACCCAAGTGTGACAGTTTCACCAAGAACTGCAAAACACCATTGAAATGATTAAAGAAGATCGAGAAGAGAAACACATCTGCATCCATCGATGGAGTTGATGCTGATAATAGGGCAATACTTCCCCAAACTGACCTACGATTCGAATGTAATCCCTATCAAAATGCCAGTTGTCTTTCTTTTGTTTTCCTTTCTGTTCTTTCTTTTTCCCTTTTGTTCCAGAAATTTTCAGAAGCTTGGAAGGAACTGAGAGAAAGATGCTTCTGTTAAGCTCGAGTTTTTAGTATTAAATGAAATAGTGGACTCGGTGTTCTGGGCCTGGCTAGGTCATGCAGATCTGTCACAAACTGCTCCCAGAATGAGGAGAATGGAATGAGAACAATAGAATTAGGGGGAAGGTAAAGAACAAGAATGGGATTTGCAGTTATTTTGACATAGCACAGAGAAGGACAGAGAAAGGAGAAAAATATAAGAAGAAGATATTGAAATATGTGCAAAAATGGAAACACAAAACAGACTACAAAATGCAGGAAGCCCAGGTGCCATGTGTTTAAATATTTAACAGATCTAAATCAAGCTAACAAATAGTTGTTTATTTTCTCTGGTCTCCTGTTTTGACAAGTATTATTTCATAACCCCCTGGAAGGCTAGGTCAGATTTAGAATTTCTGTTCTCCTTGGAGTAGTGCAATAGGATTTGCCCCTTGGGAGAAACCAACAGCCTGCAGCCCTGCACCTCTCTGTCTGACTTCTTCACACAAGCAAAGGGCCTCTTGATATTTGAGAATAAATGGTCCACACCGCTGCAAACCACAGCCACTCAGCCACCCCCGCAGTGCATGTTGTGTCTGCCCGCAGGAACACCATCTCAGTGAAGAGACCTGCAAGCCCTGAAGATGGGGTTGCCCAAGGAATTCCTGGGTCCCAGTTACCTTCCTGTGGCTTAGAAAGCTCTGGAAGGGGGCATAAAATCTGAACCAGTTAATCTCCTGTTTATAGATCCTTGTCCTAGAAGAGGGCTCTCTAAAGCAGAGAGTCCAGGCCTGGGATTCCTTTGGTAGGGTCAAAGGATAGTGCTGACAAGAGTGCCTCAGGCATAAACATCTTCTGTTGAGGACTGGTGGAGCAGACAAGGAGGAAAGAAAATAATGGATATACGGACAACCGATTTGGTTTGCTGTATAGCAAAGTAGGATTGAATAAAAGGGATTTACTTAGAAAATTATTCTAAAAACGATGGAGCATTAGAAAGTTGGGAACAAGTCAAAAGGGTATAAATCAAGGAGAGGAGACTGTTTTGGAAATCAGAAAACTTAATTCATCACATTCAGGAGTAGAACCAAAACACAGGTGAGGGGTTGAGGATTTAGCTCAGCGGCAGAGTACCTGCCTAGCACACGCAAGGCCCCGAGTTCAGTCCCCCAGCCCTGAAAAAAAAGAAAAAAAGAAAAGAAACAGCACTCAAGAGATGAGATTTGGTGAGTGGGAGAGCAGTCAGGAAGAGCAAGTCTGACTGTGGATGACAAGAGTATATGGAAGGCAGGCTACATGGCCTGGGCAGCCGGTGGTGGAAGACAAAAGCCAAGAAAGGAAAAATATGTCTACCATCATTCTACAATATTAGAGCAGCTGGGTGAGGCCAGTGAGTGGAGAAGTGGCCCAGTTACAATTTCTCGTAGAACATTGGAGACTATTATTTACATAGCATTAGAAATGAATTTATGTATTTTTGCTGTTAACGTTCAATTCCTCCTGCTTGGATATGGACATACTAAAAAAGTTCTTTTTTGCATAATCTCTATTTCAGAAAAATCTGAAATGATTCTTGTGAGCAGCGCTTAGCTGTAAAATTCCTAACCATTGACAATTAAGGTTTCCCCCATTAGGCACAGCAGAAGGGTCTATCTTGTTTCAAAAATGGTCTCTGCTATTAATGGAAATTTTCTTTTCATAAGAAGTCATTTCTTAGGTAGCTTTGCTAATAAAATATGATAAATTGCTCTTTTATGTTTAATTATTACTTTATGGTTCTTTATTTTAAACCTTGATGTCTGTTGAATTTAAGGTAAATATACATTGGCTTTGGGAATAGAGATTTAACTCACTAGTAATTTAGTTGATAACACAGCGTACAATAGGAAGAGGATAAAATTTGTCCACAAAAGCAGAGACAAGAAAAATTCCACTTTTTATTGCAACTGGTTATGCTACATGACAAGAAAAATTAAACTGGGATTTGGAGACTCTCTGAAATTAAGTAGAGTACTTTTACAATTTTATTTTAATTACCTTCAGGTTTTTATTTGTTGTCTAAATTAATGAATGGATGTTTTTGTCTCCCATTTAGTATTGTCATATCTCTTGAACAAAATTGCTTTCTTCATGTCAGATCAACCATGAACAAAAAAGGAGTTTCCAGAATAATTTCAATTATATTTTTTAAATTTTCTAGGTCTTGATATTCATAAGGTATCCAATTTAATAATCTACATAGGTTCATGTTTAGTTGATTAGAAATGCTACAAGCTGGTGCTTTTTCTCAGCTTTGCCAAATATTTGTCTCTATCTTCTAACTTGCATGTTTGTGGGTATTAAACATGTACTGTGGGGCGGGATATGGTTAACACTCTGCAGGAGAAACAAAGGAGCCGGTGACACTACAGATGTATCGGTGTCTGATTTCAACAGATGCCTTGTTACCAAGTCTTGGGAAGGTTCCAAATGTTTGCACTCTCCTGCCAGGTTTACAAATAACCACAGCTAATACATCCTAAGCACTTTTACACATATTATATACATTTTTAACTTGTATATATTAACACACATAATCTCTACTTCCATCTTATGGGTTTTAAATGATCCTCATTTTAAAACTGAGAAAATTGGGGTACAAAGAGATTACATACCATGTAAGTAGGTACAAGAGGGGAGATTTGAACCCTAGCAATCTAGATCCGTGTTTCATGCTTCTAACTACAACATTATCATTCCTTTACTATTAATTCATCCACCTTTAAAAATCTACTTCCTTTTCTTAACCTAAGAGTCATTACTTCTATGGGAAGAGATAATCTTGTCTCAATATAAAGTTACTAAGGTATATAACCACAAATTGATAGTTCTGAGAGTCTCAAATTTTTTGTTCTTTTCTTTTTTTTTGCTTTCAAGTTTAAAATATGTGTATGCATTTACTAGCTTTAATATTTGTGACAGAATTGAACAAATGTTACAACTAGTAAACTTGTGTGGAATCACGTTAATATTATATGCATGTATATACATATGCACTCACACATTTTGAAGTAAGGGCATGTAATTTAACTGTCTGAATTTATTTACCACAGTACACTGTATTGCTGCAAAAATTGCTTTAAAATTATTTAAAAATTCTAAGAACAAATACCCAAAAAAGTTTCCTTTGTCTAACTCTATCCACATCCCCATTTCTTTCACTACCAGAGGAAGGGAGAAGAAAAGTAGATAGAAGAGGAGAAGTGGTCACAACTATGATTCTTAGTCTTCTGATCCCTGAGTTGAGGGCATAAAGTCACTCTAATCAATATTTAACATGCTACTTTCTAGTGGGACCTCTTGGAGAGGGATCATCAAAGGTCTACATGGGTCCCAGGTGGGTATTCCATCACATCTGCACGATACACGTCATTCATTGTAACACTCTGTTGTCAGGTTGTTGTTTTTTTTTAAAGAGAGAAGGATAGTGAGAAAGAGAGAGAGAGAATCAATTTTTTTAATTTATTTTATTCAGAAATTTATTTGTTGAACAATAAAACAAGCTTCTAATGAAATAATATAATATATATATATAAATTCTGAAAATTAGATTTACCCCCAAGAGCCCTCCCCCTCCAATTACCCATCCTTATACCTCCCCACTCCTTCCCAATACATCTCTACAAATGCCTTAGGTTGTATGACATTATACCTTATCCGGATTTAACACCTGATAATAGACCACCTCTCTCAATGGCCAGGGTCTAGCTCCAGCCTCCACAAATGAGTGGAGACATTCGACCCTTGGTTCTCTGGGTTATGCTGATTTCACTCAGCATAATTTCTTCCATAGCCATCCATTTACCTTCAAAGGCTGCAATATCATTGTTTCTAATTGCTGAGTAAAACTCCAAGGTATATATGTACCACAGTTTTTGGATCCATTCATCCAATGAGGGACATGTGGGTTGTTTCCATAATTTAGCTATTGTAAATTGAGCTGCTATGAACATCGATTTTGCGGTGTCACTGTAGTGTGCTGATTCTAAATCCCCTGGAAAAATACCCAGGAGAGGAATAGCAGGATCACCTGGTGGGCTCATCCCTAGTTTTTTGAAGATTCTCCACACTGCTTTCCAGAGGGGCTGTACCAGTCTGCAGTTCCACCAACAGTGTTCTAGTGTGCCTATCCCTCCACAAACCCTCCAGCATCTATTATTGATTATTTTCTTCATTTTTGCCAATCTGACTGGCATGAAGTGAAATCTTAATGTAGTTTTCAGTTGCATTTCTCTGATTACTAGTGATTTAGAGCACTTTCTCATGTATTCATTGGCTTGATCAATGCCCTCTGTTGAGAAGTTTCTATTTAGCTCTTTGGCCCATTTTATTGTTTGGGTTGTTTGTGTTTTGTAGTTGAGATTTTTGAGGATTTTGTAGATTCTGGATATGAGTCCC